>CAIGRP010044451.1:0-13242 GCA_903798385.1 Fraxinus cuspidata
AATGTCAAAGGGAGAGTTTGTTAGATTTTTAATGTAATTGGAAAATTTGTGAACAAAAAGGACTAGAATTAATGTATTATAAAAGTCAAGGAGTAAGTTGCAAATACTATTAATTGAGTTGTATTAGGTCTAGGGTTCGAGAATAGAAAGAAGGAAAAAATGGCGCCGCAATTTCGCTAGACTATCGCCATGACTTTGCTCGAGCAGCAGAAATAGAAACATTGTCGCCTGTTGTCGCCTTGTCTTCGCTCAAGCGACATCTTGTCGTCTAGCTTTCGTTCGAGCGATAGTGTTTCGCGAAAAATTTTATTTCACATTTTTAAGGCTTATTGTCCGGCCCCTTCAATCCTAAACTTAAACTATAAATACTAGCAATCCTCTGAACAGTTTTTTTAAGGTTGATCATTGAGAAAATATATACTGCTCCATATCCTCTTCATCAAATAAGCTTTCAACATTTATATTTTGATTTATTCTTGGCGTTGAAAATATCAAATCCATAATCCAAATAACAAACTGCTAGTTTCTACACATTTGTCGGAGTTCTGAAAATCAAGGGAAGGTGACTGGAGTTCCAGTTGTTGAAGAACATGGAGTTCTTCGTTGATCCACATAAGATAGACGAATTCGTAAAGTCGGGAGTTTGTGCAGGGGCACACAATCCAGGATGGCTATGAAAATTAAGTCAGGAGGTCAGGAAGTACTAATGGTAGTTGAGTCTGGTGGACTGTAAGTTCATAATTCGTTTATAACAGATTGTTGACTGACAAAGTGCCAGAAGTTTTACCCAGTTAGGGTTCTCCGTGGTCATTCTAGTTGTTTATTTATTACTTACATATAACTACGTTAATTCAACTTAGGAAAATTGACTTGATTGATTAACCATCTATAAATAATTAATAATGACTTTTTTGCTAGTTAATTATTAATTATTAATTTCGCATAATCATCTATTCACCCCCCTCTAGGTGTAATTAGAATCGAACCTCATAATTTTATATACTATATCCAAAATTTACCTTCATCTAAATCATAGAAATAATCATACCTTCCAATCTAGTTAAGACTAACATCCAACAACTCAACCAATTTAACTTTTACCTTGTTCAATAAATCCATGCTTTCATGTGAGTAATTACATCAACATAACATTTCCAGAAACTATTTTTACTTAATAACCCAATCGAAAATTCTAAGATTTGCTCAATTGGTATTACTTACCTTAATACAACTAAAAATTTATCAGTCAACCAACTTGAGCAAGAAATTATGCTCCTTCCCTTCAATCAGAAAATAAACCAACAACTTAGAACTCTAGAAAATTTAACATCACCATTCCATAAAAAATTACTTCTTTACCTCTTGAAAAAAAATGAAGAACTTGAACTCAATCTTGTAGTAGTTGGCACCTAACTTTTATTCCTTCTTTTTCCTTTTCTCTACCTTTTTCCTTTCTTTCTTTTCTCCTCTTTCTTCCACCGTTTCCTGCTTCACTGTTCTCTGCTTTTGTGTGTGTAGAAATGAGTAAAATGGTTTCAATTAGTGCTAAATAGTGGAGCAATAAGTCCCAATTTGCAAAAGAAGTCCCTTAACTTCCATTTGATATAAAATTTTGTCCTTTAACTTATAGGGATAGATAATTACATTCCAACTCTAAATTTAATCCACCTTAAATCCTCAAATATTGTCAATTGTAAAATAAACCCCAAGAAAATAATTTATTCCATATAAGTCCTCATTTGACCTTGACTTTAACTAGTCGAACATTTGACTTTGAAATAAAATTTTGACTTTTGAATAGTATAAAATGGGGTGTAACACTAGGTGCCAGATCATTAGGAGAGTCTCATTAGACCAGAAGAAAAGCAGATAAGCAAGTTGGCGAGTATTGATTGAGCCAAAGATACTTTGTTATACAAAATATTCTAGAAAACACTGAGTATGAAGAAAGTTCCCGAGTGCATACGACCCTTGCAATGCCTCCGGTTCAATGGTCTTGCATTCTAACACGTGTCCCTAGTGTGCACGTGTTATACACGTGGACAAAGGGATGATCGGAATCTCTTGACTCTGGGGTCGTCTAGAATTTGATGACAACAAACTTCCACCATAACTTTCAACAAAAATTAGTATTCATATCCTCCAGAAATCTGAACCCCATACCCCCTCTTCTATAGGATATAGCAATTTTTTTCTCCAAGAAGCCCAATGAGTTTGTCTACCTTACGCAGAATCTCCCAACAGGAAGGCAAAAAAAGGTCTCTCAAGCTCATAAACACATATTGGAGGCTTAAGAATGTTGAAATTATTTTTCAAAATCAATAAAAACGGATTTGGAAGCCAAAAGTTTGCACTATGGGACCGCATGGTCCAAGAGGGATGGGGTCGCGTATATACATGCAAGGTTTTTAGGCCCTGCAGTCGAGTCTTTTATGTGACCGCATAGAACAATTATATGCGGTCGCATAGGTTTGAAAAATAGCCGTTGGACTGGCTTCCTTGTTTGAATTTTTGGTGGCTTTTGGTGAAAAGTTTGCAACTTTTCACGAATTTTTGGCACCATTTCGTCGGTGTTGATTGAGACATATATATATAGATGTCTCATAATCAACACAAATTACATTAACAAAACTATTATTGAAATCATTTAAAATTACATTCTATTCCAAAATAGAAAATATAAAATATTTTCGTTCATATTCAAATTCCTCCTTGTGTTTTTGAAGTTTTGGTAGAAAACACTAAGTGTTTAAGTGTTTTTTTCTATTACAAGACTTGATAAATCCTACAAACCATTTACAAACCATTTGCCAAAAAAAAAAAAAAACCTTAAACACCAAATTTCAATCCAAGAGGAAGCAAATATCGTTTGAAGACAACGATATAATTATCGTGTGTAGGCCTTTTGATTCTTCTTTGATGATCATGATTATTTGTTTCTGGTTTCTTCTTCAACCCCTTCAAGTGGAAGAGCAATATTTTCCTACAGAGAATTTGAAGGAGGTGGACAGGCATAGAATAGAGAACTTTCAACAATGGAGATTCTCCCACCAGCTGATAGAAACTTTTCTCCCATCCTGTAAATCTAGGCCTTAATTTTTTTTTAAAGAGTTCGCCAAAGAGAGGTTCTTTTTGGTGACCTTATTAAAGAGGAACACCAAGATATAGGCTGGTGGAAACCTGTAGTGTTTTCTACTATCTGTATTGGTCTATATGAAGCACGTTGAGAAGTAGTAAATAAACTTTTGGACATGTTGATGAGTTGGCCAGAAGTTGCTTCATATTGCTTCAAGAACGCTATGAGATCCTTCTCCTTATTCTGAAAAACTCATGAATTAGTTTCTGCCGCCATTTTTCCAGTTTGCAAGGCCCAATGCGATTGAGCCAGAGGTGGATCATATCCTCCACATGGCTAAGCATATGACAGCCATCACTTCTAAATATTCCCACTTCTCCAATCTCGCGTAGCTGATGCATTTTATGTTAGAATTACAATTGTTTGGATTAACGGCGTTCTAAAAATTTTCAGTATCTCTAAACTTGGGTTGCGTTGGATCTTTTATCCTTATATATTTAACTTTTTTCCCTCTATATTGATGTCCTTAATTAAAAAGTGCATGCAATCAATCAAATAAATGGTGAGCGACTTTTCTCACGTCCTTTGATTTATTTATGAAATAAACTTAACTATGTTCAATTAATTAGTTGAGTGAATAATTTCCGCTTCATATAACATCCTAAAATTTAGTTTAACCTCTATTTGCTCATATATCTTCTGAATTTTTTTACCTTATCTAATTTAATTAGTAAAAGTATATATCTATTTAAGGTCATTATTTTCGCAACATATATATATATATAGTACAGTACAACAAAAATGGCATTTCGCAATGCAGAGAGTGCAACATTCGTTAATTGAGTGTTACTAAAGGGGTCTCTCACAATATTCGAATAAGTGAATATTGCCATTGCTTAAAATAATTGAGTTTTGGCAACATTTTTTCAATGCACATTGGTAAGTCACATTTTGCAATGTTCGGATTTTATTCTTTGTAATGTTTATTGAACATTGTTAAAAGCGGGTTCAATAGCAACATTTATAAATTTTTAATATATAATTTTGCAACATTCATTGGCTTTCCTTGTTTTTTTTTTTTTTAGTTGAATACCTTCATTTTTCAATTTATTTCCTTGAAAATTCTGCTTTTATATTTCTTTCTAGCAAGAATATGTAATAAGAAAAGTCCATATGATTAGGGATGGCAATGAGGTGGGGACACGTTTTTAAAAAAATAGTAAAATCTAGAATAATTTGGTTATTGAGCTTATAGTCTAGTGTAACGAGTTCGAGTTTGAGATAAAAAATGTGAGATAAAAGCGAATTTAAACAAAATTTGAATTTATTTTAAATAATTAACACCGTGGCAAGCAAATCATGCCTCGAAACCTCTCCACTGCCTCATCGTGGCGGTGCATTGTGGCGCTCGGATTTGGAATTTCAAACTTTTATCCCTACAAAAGATAATCAAAAGTTTTTTTGGTTAACCTAAATATATTGATGTGGCATATGAAGAAAAAAAATCAAATTGTTAGTGTACTCTACTATTTTAATATGGCTCAATATATTTACCATTTTCATTTTATAGAAAATATAAAGTAAAATTTATTTTTATTTTTAAATATATAAGAGATGAAATGCTAAGGCAAACAAAAAAACGAGTAAGATAAAACTATCCCTTCGGATGTACCAAACCAATCCTTAAACTAATATAGTTAGATTAATTTTGAATTTGTTGTATCTCTAGAAATCTAATTTGCAATTCTCATTTTGTAGCTTGATAATTGTTTGTAACATAAATATCGGTTCATTTACACCACTACTTGCTATCTCCGTATTTCTAGATCATTATTTACAAACTTGGGGCAAAAGAATTTATTATGGATACCAATAATAGAATTTTCTATGTCAAAAATAATAGAAATTTTCCTATAAGTATGAAGAACGTCAAATCTTTGTGTTTTCAAGACAACAACAACGAACGTTTAAAGCAAGAAAATATGGTCCAAAGATGATATAAATATATTAGGTTCCAAGGGAAAGAGTCATTCCTCTCTAATCCACAAGTGCAAGACGAAGGGGGAAAAAAGCCAGTGAAAATAAAAGAAGGCAAGAAAATAATTCAAAATCATGGCCTCCACAAAGTTCAACTCTCACATTTCTTCTTCTGACTATAATGGCCTCTGTTTTTGTCCAAAGTATCGTAGCAACACGAATCCAGGTCAACCCTTATTGTAGAACAGCACGACGAACCAGAGCCCTTTGCAATACCATGATCAATGGCGCTACATGTTAGGAAATTATTTAATTTGCAATATGGGCCGACATAACATTAATTAACACAAATTTACGATGGAATTTCAATTTGGGTTTTAATTTCACTAGATTATTACTTAATTAATTAACTCGAAATCCGTAGATTTATTTCACTTACAACCTAATATACATATCTCTGGCCTAGGTAATCCTAAACAAAAACTGCTAGGACAAAATACATATAGAAATTATATATAGAGTTATGATCCCCAATTCATATGTAATTTTCTCATTCTTTATGTCATCTCATCAATATAAGAATACAAGAGAAATCACATTGAAGAGGAAGATCAAAAACCAATAATCAAGTATTAAAATCAAGAATCAAGAAGAAGGATTTGAGAAATTAAATTGAAGAACAAGAAATCAAAATTTAAAGATCAAGATTCATTATTCAAGATACAAATTAATAGATCAAGGTATGCTCCGTATTGTTGGAACTCTTAGCTAAACTTTCTATTCTCAGGTCACGTTTCCAACAAGCAAGGAATGGATTTACACCTCCATTGATTCAGTTGCACCAAATTGCGGTTGATTGAATCTCTCTCCTCTTCTGCACTACCACTTATTGTTTCCTCAATGTTTTGTTGTCCACCGATGATTATTCTTTTACACCTGTACAACTGAGATTGTAGGCCTAGAACATTCCTTTCACTTGCATAAATATCAGCTCATTCATCATTGTAATGTATTGAATAACAACTCTCAGTTATTGAAATATATTTTCATTCTAAATTTTAACTTGGTATCAGAGCTTCAAATGGCAAACGCCAATGACACTAAAATTAACAGTCCACAAACTCAATCAGCTTCAATTTCAAACACAAACCATCTCACTCCGTTTGGTATGAAACTCACCCAAACACCTTCTGTCAAGATTGACAGAGAAAATTATCTTCTATGGAAGAATGTGATACTGCCCATTATTCGAGGCCACAATTTGGAAGGATATCTACTGGGAACTAATGTTTACGCAACAGAGTTCATCAACACTTAAGTTACTGGAGAATCAGGGATTAGTGTAGAGATGACACCTAATCCAGAATTCAATCAATGGAATCTATTGATCAGCTACTCATGGGATGACTCTATGCCACGATGACTCCAGAAATTGCATTGAGAGTAATGGGATCTACAAGTTCTTTTCAAATGTGGACTGCAATCAATGAGAGCTATGGCATTCAAAACAGATCCAGAATTACATTCCTCATTGGTGAACTTCGGAAAACTAGAAGAGACAACTTGAGTATTGATCAATACTTAAATAAGGTGAAACTTCTTGCTAGTAATATAGAAGTTGCTGGAAAAACTATACCACTTCTTAATTTGGTAACTCAAATTCTGGCTAGTTTAGATGAAGAATACACGCTCATTGTTGTACAAATTAACAGCAGGGATTCCATCTCTTGGGAGGAACTTCAATCTACCCTCATGACCTATGAGAGTAGACTTGACCACATTAATGCTATTAAGAATGAAATGGCAGGACTCAATATGAATAAGTTTTCTGCAAATTTCATTCAAAGGTCTTCAAACAACCACTACTCTGGCAGAAACTACAATTCCTACAATGGTGGAAGATCACAATATAATGGTAACTATAGAGGTGGTAGAAGAGGAGGAAAAAACAGAGGTAGATCCAATTTCAATAATCTACCTACATGTCAAGTGTGTGGAAAAACTGGACAAAAGAAAAATGTCTGTAACTACAGATATGATGAGAACTATAATGGATCTGCTGCACCTCATCAAAACAACTTCAGAAATCAAACGCCATCAGCCTTTGTTGCCTCACCAGACACACTCAATGATCCAGTCTGGTTTGCTGACACAAGAGCTAGCAACCATGTCACTTCAAATGCTGAACATCTCAGTCAAGCAAGTAAGTACTCTGGTAAGGAGAGAATTATGGTTGCTAATGGGAATAAACTTAAAATTTCACATATAGGCACAAGTAAAATGCCAACAATGACTCATAAACATCTATTTTTGGATAAACTGCTGCATGTGCCAGAAATTAAGAAAAACCTTATAAGTGTATCACAACTTACCTCTGATAATCATGTGTTTATGGAATTCCATTATGACTATTGTTGAGTTAAGGACAAGTCAACGAGGAGAACGATGCTGCACGGAAAGCCTAAAGAAGGATCGTATCAGCTGGAACCTCCCAACTCCAACTTTAAACCTCAGTCAAGTTCTCCTAAATCAGTATATCCAAATAATCTCTGCAATTCAGTATGTTCAGTTGAGTCCAATAAAGTCATGAGTCTTTAAATTCCCTAGTCAGTGTCTGGCACAGGAGGCTTGGGCACCTATCTAGTCAGGTGTTGTCTCAAGTACTCAAAGGTTGTAATCAGAATTTGAGAATAAATAAATTCAAATCATTTTGTGGTACCCGTCAGTATGGGAAATCCCACTTATTGCCCTTCAATGCTTCCATCTCGCATGCCAAAGCTCCTCTAGAACTTATATACACAGATGTCTGGGGGTATTCACCTATTCTCTCAACTTCTGGCTTCAAATATTACATAGCATTTGTAGATGATTTTAGTGGATATACCTGGATATACTCAATGAAAAACAAGTCAGAATCCTTAAGTATCTTCACTCAATTTCAAAAACTTGTTGAAAATAAGTTTGACAAAAGAATTAAAATCCTTCAATCTGATTGGGGAGGAGAATACATAAGCTTTACTAACCTCTTTTCACAATCAGGGATTGAATTCAAGCACTCATGTCCTCACACATCAGCATAAAATGGAAGGGTTGAAACAAAATACAGTCACTTCACAGAAAATGGCCTAACCTTACTAGCTCAAGCTAAAATGCCACTAAGATATTGGTGGGAAGCATTTCAACCGCAACCTATCTTATAAATAGAATGCCCACACATGTACTTCAAATGAAATACTCTTACCAAGTTCTGTACAATAAAGAAGCTGACTATACATCTCTCAAAATCTTTGGGTGCTCATGCTATCCCTGCCTAAGACCTTACCAAAGTCATAAATTCAGCTTTCATTCAGTAAAATTTGTCTTCTTAGGCTATAGTTCATCCTACAAAGGTTACAAGTGCCTTAGTCCTACTGGCAAAACATACATATCTAGACATGTCTTATACAATGAGTCTAAATTCCCATTCGAGTCAATCTTTCTTATGAAAAATAAATCAAAATCTGCTGAACAGCAAACTGCGGTCTCCTATTTTCAGTTACCCTCTCAACATTTCAATTCCTTCACTGAAAATAACTTAGCTGATACAACTCCTTCTGATGTTACACCTTCAGCAGAGTTACCTCCTGATAAGTTCAACACTACAATTGAAGGAGATAATTCCAGAGTCTGAGCAAAGTGGTAAATCTTCAGACAATGGAAGTGCTGAGATAAGAGATCAAAGCATTAATGAAACTTAGGATTCATCAGGAAACAATGATGAAAGGCAAAAAACTGGCAACTCCATGATAACAAGAGCAAAAGCTGGTATATTCCAACCTAAAGCCTTCTCTGGTTAGGAAATAGAGAACAAGTGCTGCAGAGTTTTGGAAAGATGAAAATTGGAAGAAGGCAATGATTGAAGAATACAATGCACTGGTTGAAAATAAAACATGGAGATTAATACCATCATCTCCATCCTATAACATAGTAGGAAACAAATGGGTATTCAGATTAAAACAAAATTCTGAGGGATCCTTCCAAAGATTCAAGGCAAGGTTGGTAGCAAAGGGTTACCATCAAACTCCCGGAGTAGACTTCTATGAAACCTTCAACCCAATTTTGAAGACATCTACACTGAGAATTATTCTCACTCTTATAGTCTCAAAGGATTGGAAAATAAGGCAAGTGGATATCAACAATGCGTTTCTTAATGAAGAATTGGAGGAAACAGTATATATGTACCAGCCAGAATGCTTCATTAATAAAATAAAGCCAAATCACATTTGTAAACTTGAAAGGGCTCTATATGGGCTTAAGCAAGCACCAAGGGCTTGGTATGACAAGTTGAAGAACACCCTAATTGATTGGAAGTTCAACCAATTATGATTAGATACCTCCCTCTTTTACTTCATAAAAAAATTGAACATCATCTTCATCCTCATTTACGTGGATTATATAATAGTTACTGGTAACAACAATGATTTGCTGCAGAGCTTTATAAATGAACTTCACAGAAAGTTTGCACTCAAAGATATGTGCAAACTTAATCATGTCTTAGGGATAGAAGTTCACAGGCATAGTGCAGGACTTATCTAACTCAATCACGATATATATCAGAGTTGCTCAGGAAATTTGAGTTTCAAAATCTCAAACCGTGCTCTACTCCTAGTGCAGTTGGGAGAACAATGTCTAAAACTGAAGGTGAACCCTTAAAAAATCCATCAATTTACAGGAGTGCTGTTGGAGCCTGCAGTATTTGTCACATACCAGACCAGATATAACCTTTGCTGTCAGGAAACTCAGTCAATTTCTACAGGAACCGACCTCAGTGTACAGGCAAGCAATGAAATTAGTATTAAGATACTTGAAAGGCACAATCAACCAAGGGCTATGAATCAAAAGAAGTGATAATTTGATGATAAATGGGTACTCAGATACAAATTGGGCATCTTGTCCAGACAATAGAAGATCGGTGGCATCCTATTGTATTTACTTAGGAGACAGCTTAGCGTCTTGGTCATCCAAAAAGCAACATGTAGTCGCCGGATCAAGTACAGAGGCAGAATACAGAACCTTAGGGTTGTTCTCTTTGTGTTTCAGTTTTGTATTTTGAATTCATTTTGAGTTTTGTGTTTTGAGTGTCCATTTTGATATTGTTGAAAATGTGTTCTTTCTGACATTTTGAAAAATTGTTTAGAAAACACCCAAAACGCATTTTGAAAATTTTGACTTTATTATAACTGAAAACACTCAAAACGACAAATTTGTCGTTTTGAGTTTTCTTTATAAATTTTTAATTTGTTTTCAAAAACGCGTTTTTGAAAATGGGAAAGAGAACGCTTTTTCACTATTTTGAAAAGTCGAAAACAGAAAACGACTTGAAAATGATAAAGAGAATAGACCCTTAACTTTTGCTACATTAGAAATAGCCTTGATACAATCTATGTTTAAAAAAACTCAAGATACTACAAACTTCAAATCCAATCATTTGGTAGGATAACCTAAGTGCAGGAGCCTTGGCAGCCAATCCTATATTTCATGCTGGAACCAAACATATAGAATTAGATATACACTTCATAAGAAACAAGGTCCTTGCAAAGGAATTGGAAGTGAAGTATGTTCCCACTGCAGATCAAATTGCCGACCCGATGATAAAAGGTGTCTCCCATTAAAGATTTGCTTACTTGAAAGACAAGCTTGGAGTGTCAACAGTCCCCTCCAGCTTGAAGGAGGGTGTTGGAACTCTTAGCTAAACTTTCTATTCTCATATCACATTTCCAACAAGCAAGGAATGGATTTACACCTCCACTGATTCAGTTGCATCAGATTGCGATTGATTGAATCTCTCTCCTCTTCTGCACTAACACTTATCGTTTCCTCAATGTTTTGTGGTCCACCATTGATTATTCTTTTACACCCGTACAGCTGAGATTGTAGGTCTAGAACATTCCTTTCACTTGTATAAATATCAGCTCATTCATCATTGTAATGTATTGAATAACAACTTTCAGTTATTGAAATATATTTTCATTCCAAAGTTTAACTCGCATTAATTAATGTTATTGGTGATTTGACTTGGAGATCTTGGTAATTATGTAATGTTTATAAAGTTTAAGTTTCATGAAAAATTCAAGACTACCAACTGGCATGTCGCCATATGAAACGCCATTAATACAACACTATCTGTGGCTAAGGAACTCCAATCAAAGAATGAGTTGATTGCACCAGCAGTTGCTAATCTGTCACATGAAGCCAAAAAATCCCTTCAAGGAACATGCAAGGAGTCTTTCCGACCATAATTGATATGCATCAGGAGGGACAAGTTGCTCTTGCAGCTGGTGACATTGCCACATTGCAAACTAAATTAAGCGCGGCCTTATATACTGAGTGTGATGATGAACTTTCTACCTTTGGTGCTACGTTCCCTCTAGCCAATCTGTCTTAAGCATCTTACAAAGAAAGTGTCTGTCTACTTGGCTATAACGGCACAAAATGTGGGTGCATAAACATTGAACTTGTGGAACGCATTTACTGCAGATGTTGCACTGTGAATAAGTGTAGAAACAAATTAAAGCCTCGTCATTTATCTCAATATTTATTTTTTTAATTTAGCAAAGTACTTCTTGTGAGTATTTTGTGTAATATATACAGACCATTATTACTTTCTAATTTCTGTCTTGTAATCTTTTTGATAAAAACTTTATAATCTTTTTGTATTTCATAATCAACTACACATAAAAATTATTTATATAACCAACTGGGATAACTCTATTATTTCAATCGAACATTACAAAACAATTGAAATTAAGGATTAGAAGATTTTTATTTATTTTGTTGCATTTTCTTGATACCCAAGCTTTATTAAATAATTTTTGCAATCCAAGATATTTTACGTTATTTACATCATTGGCTAATAAAGTAATAGAAAATAGTCATGAAATTTTTTGTCGTTACAAAATGTAAGGCGTTTTAAGATTGCTAAAATGTTTTTGGTTCGTCATTTTGAAATATTATTTTTTGAAACAATTAGAAAACACGTCTAATTTGAAATTTTGAAAATTTATTTTACGACATTTTATTCCACAAAATTTGATAATTTTAAATAAAAATAGAACAATTTTATATTAACACATTATCAAGTAATATTTACATTTTAAAGTTGGCGAATCTTACAATATTTTTTTGTGCTACAAAAGTAAGATAAAAATAAATAACAAATTAAGTTCAAAATATGGGAAATAAAAATTATTGACGTGAACTAAAAATATTTTTATGTGTATTTCTTTAAAAAAAATTAAGAATTTTTATGCAAATGATCATTAAGAGATTGGACCTTTTTTCCAAATTTTTTATTTTTAGATTCAATTCTATTTTTTAAACCCTTTTTCTTGAACTCTTTTTAATTTTTTAATTTTATTTGTCAAAATTTCACATTTTTATTTTCTAAAATTTTTAAATTTTTTAAAATTTTATTTAAAAGCTTGTATTCTATATTTTGAGTGTTTTTAGAATTTTTATTGAAAATACTAAAAATGTCAAAAATACAATTTTAGTTTTATGTTATAAGTTTATCATTATTTTCAAAATGCATTTTCAGACTAATCCCTACTCAAACACGTTGACATTATTTTGCAAAATTGAAAACTGGAAATAGCTTGAAAATTGCAAATCAAACGCAACCTAACATTTTAAAGGTGCGTTTTGAAAAATGGCCACTTTTATAATACTTTGACCAAATTTCCCTTTTTGAAATTTTGGATTAAAATCCACTTAAATGAAAAAGGTTTTCAATATAAATCCCATCTTCAAAATGGGTTCTTTCTCTCTTCATTTGTTAAAAATTAACTTTATGAAATTGGGGTTCCCGCCCGTTTGACTACATTTCTCCTCCGAATATAGAGGTTAATCTAATTTTGTAGTGCTTTTCTTAGTTTTTGGAGGTTTATGTTAAATTCTTGTGTGTTGGTTTATGAAATATTTTTATGTTTTAGGATTTCTATAGATTTTCATGTTATAGTGTAGCTTTTTTTTTTTTTTTGGTGAAACTTAGGGCATATCCTTTTTGCTATTTCAGGCCATTTTCGATTTTTCGTTTTCGAAAAAACTGAAAACACGTTTACTTATCTATTTTCAGAAACGAATTTCACAAAACAAATTTAAAATTTACAAAGAAAACGGAAAGCGCCAAAAAATAGTCGTTTTGGTTGTTT
>CAIGRP010044452.1:0-16699 GCA_903798385.1 Fraxinus cuspidata
TTTGTCTACCATTAAATTGGAAAATGAATTTTGGGATAGTGAATTTTTGGAGAATGTGTGGTTGAAAAGTAGAAAAAATTTTAGGTTTACGTGCAAAATACTTTATTATGAGAATGTGTGGTTGAAAATAAATTTAAAAAATAGTTTTAAAATAATGGTAGACAAATAGGAGCTAAATTTGGGGAGTCATAAGCAACTTGAATACTAAGCCTCAGTTTGATAGGGATTGAAATAAGATTTTTTGTAAATTTTGATAGAAATTGATGAAATGTATAATAGAAAAGATGTGGGATCCATGAAAATACATGGTTTAAATTAATTTTAGACTTTGATTTAAATTAAAATTTAGATTTTTAATTTATACCAAACAAGAGCTAAGCAAATCTATTTTACACTGTTGGATTGCGGGGACCGACCTTATTAATTAACATGTTCAAATGATCAATGTTGAAGGTAAAAACTGTTGCATGATTGTCCCTAAGGATACTTATTGAACTAAAAATAATAATAGACTACAAAACAGAGAGAGAAAGAGAGAGAGAGAGAGAGAGATTACTTAAAATAAAACTTATTTGAGACTTAATTAAACTTTATTATTTTTACGTTCAAGTGCCTCAACCAACATATATTTTATTCAAAAGAGAAGTTTATTTTTTTAATTTTTTCCACATTACATCTCTAACCATTTAAGCTTTATATATAATATGATATTCAGTCAATTATAGAGACTAAGGAGTTCACTTTGTTAGATAAACTTCTTAAAAAATATAAAACTTTTTTCTTGAAGCTGTGTGTTCAAATTGTCACACATGATTTTTCTAAATAACCTTTGACAAAAGTAGGAATTGAGCACTTGTCCTTTTGTTTGGTTCCTCTAGTGCATTAATTAGTTACAGATTATTCAATGCAAACAATTCTTGATCTCTCAACAAAACTTCTTTTGTCTGAAAATAAAGTATTTTAATAATTACTTTTCATTATTTATAATTTACATAATATCAGAAGAAGTTAGGTTATCCATTGTTTGGTAGGTATAGAGAAGCAACTGAGAAAAATCTTGGTCTATGGTTCTTTCATTAATTTATACATAAAGTCCCATCTTTTTCCTTTCCAATCCAGTGATAATTTCATCCCATTCCCATGTTTCTTCTTCTCCAACTACACTATCATTTGCATGTGATATCAAGAGAAACCAACACCAACTTCAAAACAACAAACTCCACATCTCACAACCCCACCCCTCAGCAGACATGGTGCTAGAATTAGCCGACATTGATTGGGACAACCTGGGGTTCGGGTTCATGCCCACTGATTATATGTATATTATGAAATGTTCTCAAGGTGAAAACTTCTCTAAAGGAGAATTGCAACGTTTTGGGAACATTGAGTTGAGCCCATGTGCTGGGATTTTAAATTATGGACAGGTAAGTTTTCCTTTTACTTCTTTTGATAGAACGGTTCTTTCAGTGTGTTTATGACTTGTTTGCACTTTTGCTGAATTATTTTTTCGGAAAAATAACTTGTAGGGGTTGTTTGAAGGTTTAATAGCTCATCGGAAATATGATGGCAATATTTTACTCTTTCGGCCTGAGGAAAATGCTCTCCGATTAAGGATGGGTGCTGAGCGTATGTGCATGCCTTCTCCTACTGTAGAACAGTTTGTTGAAGCTGTAAAGGAAACTGTTCTAGCAAATGAAAGATGGGTAATTCGACAGTTTAGCATTTCAATTAAGATTGTATTTACTTTATTTTTGTGTAGTGGTGTTTAGAGAATCAATTGGTTTTATGTTGTTATCTTATTTCAGATCCCCCCACCGGGTAAAGGTTCTTTATAAATAAGACCATTGCTTATGGGGAGTGGAGCTGTTCTAGGACTTGCACCAGCTCCTGAATACACCTTTTTGATTTATGTATCTCCTGTGGGGAACTATTTCAAGGTATAATAGTCGTTTCTCGCATGCCTGTGAAGCTGTTATGCTGTTTCCATTTGAATATCAGGCGAAGATAGAGCTCAAAAATCTATATGGATAAAGTCCAATTAACTTTTTCTTTTCAACTGCGTTTCCAATCTTTCCACCCATATTCATTTCAAATATTCATGAAATAGAATACACTATTCACTAGAAGTAGCAAAATGTTAGAGTTCCTGAGGCAATAGTATCAAATTTTGAGGATTTGAGTTCATTGAATTGTAAATTATATAATTCATAAATATACAGAAAGATGGCCAAAAGCAGCTAACAGAAAGTGCGTAACTAAAAGAGGCAAATGAAAAATGAAAAAATGAAGGACCCAAAACAGACTGGAATTGAGGCATAGGATTTATGTTACCATTCAAACGTCTGATGTTTTCTTTGTGTTGGATGTATCAGTATTTACTTAATTATTGCTTGTTCTGCTGTTGCTTATAATCAAAGAATGGTATTTTTGGTTTGACACTCTATACCACCTTTAAGATTTCAATACAAGTTTCTACTGCAAACTTCTTGATGTCTCTCAGTTACTTTCTGTTTACTCTTTTGCCAGGAAGGTTTGGCAACGATACATTTGATTGTTGAGACTGAAATGCATCGAGCTACACCTGGTGGTACTGGGGGATTTAAGACTATTGGAAATTATGCTGGAGTAAGCTTCTCCTTTTCCCCTATATTACTAGCATCCTAAACTTTATTTTCGCTAAGGTATGGTTAGAACTTCCGTCATATTCTATGTTTCACCCCTCTTGGTTATATTCTCGATTTTCATTTTTACCGAAGTGCTTAATTTTATATAGATATTCACATTGCTTTGAAACTGCATTAAATCCTTGCTAACAAGGATGCAAAGGGTGCTTAGCTACTTGTTACTGCATTCATACTATATTGAGTATAGTGTGGGTGGCTTTACATTTTTAGATACCTTATGCTACCTCTCTATATCCAGGAAAGACAACCGTGTTAACTAAACTGAGGAGTTTCTCTTTTTTACTCTAGCATTCAAATATGGATTCTGCTTATTTTGATGCGTCCTTTTTTATTTTGCCCTGTATTTTGTAGGTTCTAAAGACGCAGAGTGCTGCAAAAGCAAAAGGCTTTTCTGATGTTCTGTATCTGGATAGTGTTCACAAAATATATCTAGAAGAGGTGTCCTCTTGCAACATATTTGTTGTGAAGGTACACCATATTTGTTGAATTACCTCAAGATGCATCATATATAATAATGAGATAATTATGTTGTTATTCTCGATGCTGAGGTAAACCAAAAAAAAAAGATTGTGTCGTTTTTGTTTCTAGTACTGATTCTGTAATTGGATTGCATAATGAGGTGTAGATGTATCTGAATAAATGGATGAATTAGTAAAACCTGTCATGCAAGTATACATCGTCTAGTTTCTTATCATTGACATTATTGGATTATAATTGCATGATACACATTCTCCAGTAATTTAAATGCCTTGGACGGGCCATCATCCTCATCATCATCCTCACCACCACCATCATCACAAAGTTACAAATGTAAAAGCTAATCTCGAATAAACAATTATTCCAGGGTAATGTGATATTTACTCCTGCGATAAAAGGGACCATCATACCCGGCATTACAAGAAAGAGTATAATTGATGTTGCTGTCAGTCAAGGATATCAGGTACTTGCTGAGCTTTTAAAACATTAACCTTCCATTTGACAAATTTAAAGAGAAATAGCAGTGGATCTCATGAAATGTGTGGATAATATATGAATATGTGGTTGAAATTAATGTTTGGAAACCAATATACTTTTTATCCAAACGGATTTTTAATGGTTTATAAATAGGAATAGTAAGAAAAATATTAGTAGATCCAATGAAATGTATAGATAATAATGGATAGTAGTTAACTAAACGTGCATTGCAAGAAATAATCTTCCAATGGCAATTAAGCAAGAGGTGGCCTATCCAGGAAAAAAATATGGTTTTCTTGGTTTATTAGCCCCTTTATGTGGATCCACAACTTCTTGTAGTTTCTAAGAGGGACAAATTATGATCTCATTGGCGTGGTTATAACCATGCATATCGATCAAATTCATGGAAATAACAACCTTCACATAATTTGCAATAGAATCTATAGAACATTCTTTGACTCTTTGAGGAAGCTTATTTAGTTGCATTCCAGGATTAGCTAAGTGGGTGATAGGGTTTTTCTCTTGATATGTAGGTTGAGGAACGTTTGATAACAGTTGATGAATTGCTCGATGCTGATGAGGTTTTTTGTACGGGAACAGCTGTGGTTATATCCCTAGGCAGTATAGCTTATCTGGGTAAAAGGTAGTTTCTATCTACTAGTTGAACGATGCTCTATGATAAGGATGAACTTGGAATTAACTAAAACACAATCAAGATTCAATTAATCTTTCCCATGAAATTGTATATTTTTCTCCTCATTTTCAACTTTTTATGTTATTTTTTTTCTTTTTAATTTAATTATCCATCTAAGAATTACCTCAAGTGTAAACTTGATATGTAGAACTTGGAAATCACATAAAACTTCGAATTTGAAATCATGGCATTGGCTTGCTTTAGAAAAATTAAGTCTTGTTACGGTAGAACTTTCTGTCAAGAGCAGACTCTCTTGATTTTTGCATTTTTTTGAAACCTATTCCTTATTATTACATGAGCCCTTTCGATGAACTTTTCAGTTTGAGAAGGCCAGGGTTATGTGGTGGGGCTGCGGGGTTTAGAAAGGAAAAGTTTGTGTGGAAGTCTTTCCTCTATAAGCAACACAATCATTTGGGTAAAAATGGTGCTCTTAATCCACTTGAATGAGAGCGCTTTTAGAGCCTGTTCTTCTGATACACGGTATCGAAGTGATTTCATTAGCTTTATCAATACGTAACAACATGTATTGTACCTTGTGCAGAGTGAGTTATGGAAGAGACGGAGTTGGCCTTGTGTCACAACTATATTCAGCACTTACTAGCCTACAAATGGGACTTACTGAGGATAAAATGGATTGGATTGTTGCGCTGAAGTAGCCCCGACTCACTAATTACTCCTTGTTTTCTTTTTTTTTTTTTGTTCGGAAGATAGAGCTCAAATTGTATCGACCATCTCTCAAGTCTTTACTGTCTTTTGTTGTTAACGTTGGATATTGCTCTATGTTTACTGCAGACGTTATTCTCTATTGTAGTATTCTTATGCCAGTGTGCGTTTATTCTTTTCTTTTCTTCATGTTTAAAATCCCTTTTGAATTATCATTTGAAAAGGGTACTGAAACAGATTGATGCCGCATATGGCAAATTAGTTCTTCGAAGGCTTGTTTGTTATATACTTATATTCCAATCCATTTAGTCAAGTCAAAAGTTAAAATAATATATACTAATATAATGCAAATAGTGGCCTTTCATGGGGCTATTAAGCAATTATAGAAGAAAAAGGGAAAATGTTTTATATACAAAGATAAATCCGGTTTAACATGCAATATTTGGTGGAGGGGCCACATCTTAAGTGTTGGATTGTGATGCCATTTGTGACATTTGCATTATAACTTTTAGGGCAATGATGAAAAAGGGCTCGACTCATTCGCTGGAAATATAACAATTGCCCAATAACACAAGAAAATGGCCCAATACTCAAGCCCACTTAATTGGACTAGTGTGCTACTCTGGACCGTTTCTTTGGGCTGGATCAATGGTAATAGTCTTGAGTTGAATAAAAGACTTGGACCGTCATTTTGTTGGTGGAATTCATTCTGCTCTGTCGTCTTCGAAGCTTCTGGGTCTCTATGACTCTCGTCTCCTTCATCCCTCTTTTTTGAATCCGTGTGTAGTTCAAAACTTTTGGTTTTGTACGTTGATCTATGTGATATTACCTCTTAGTGAGTCTTCGGTTGAGGGTTTAGAAGGTGTTTGATCAGCCGTTTGATTTTGGTCCATTGTAGTAGTTGCTGTGTCGATTATTGTTAGGGTGTTGAGTCTTTGTGGTGATTTCTTGTACAGACAGATACAATGTTTTGATTCTGAGCACCATGAATTGATATACTAGTTGGTGTCGTTGAATCTTGGTTTATTTTTGGTGAATTGATATTTTCTGCTTCCGTTGTGTTTGATCTCTACATTATGCATTTTTCTTCTTTTATTTTGGCAGCTCGGATCCTCCGGACAGCAGCCTAGAGGGAGAGATATGGGGAAAAGGGAAAAGTAGGGTTAATTTCACCCATCCATTATAAGTATGAATTGTCATGCACAAAATTCTTTAGAACCCTTATTCTATCTCAGAAAGTTTACTCTGTGTGTGTGTGTGTGTTTACGTATACACATGAGCTGTAAGCCTACAAAGACTGGGCGAACGACTCGTTCAAAAGCTAGTAGGGACCAGGATTACGCACAAGACAACAAAAATGAAGAAAATTGTACAGAGGTAACTGAGAGATTCAAACAGAAAGAAAAAATGGCATTATCAGAAAGTTGTATGAACAGCGGAACAAAAATCAAGAACTCTTTGCATGTTTGGCTGGTGATATATAATTGTTTATCAAAAGCATTTAACAAGTCAAAGGTGGTTTAGATTGTGCTTAGTGTTTGCCTAATGTGGCTGTTGAAATTTTCTGCAATTATTGCATATTTAATATTTATACGTTTACTTGTAAATAAAGTTGATGCAGATTAATCTTTGTAGGCCACCCCACAAATTCTCTCTCTTAATCTTCACATCCTATCTGATGTCTTTTGTAGGGAAACCATAAGCATGAGTGATGGATGCCTTTCTGCAGATGCCTTTTAGGCTGACTATTGAATGAGAAAAGGTTTTAAAAAAAAAATGAAATCGAATTGAGCTTCAAAGAAATTCATAACCAAAAATAAAATAAAATTCTTACCTGATTTTATAAATTATAATCATCAAATGATCAAAACCATTTGGGAACTAGGAATTCATACGTGTGTGAGAGAAAGTGAGAGAGAGAGAGAGAGATCAAGATTTTTAAGCAATGAATTAGGCACTTAAATAAATATTTATATTTTAATTTACCCCCATTAAGAAAAGAAATTAAAGGATTCCACAATATTTCAATATATACTACTATTATTACAAAATTGAACACACGCGCGCGCACACACACTCGTGTACTTAATAACATTATAAGCATTGAAAACAATAGCAGTAACAAGTTTGTCGATTTTTTTCAATTCATTTATTAGATTTGATAATTAATTCCAAAACTCGATATAAAACTTGTATGTACATGCCTATGTTTGTACATGTTACATGTACATGGTACACATATTCGACATTAAATGGTGAAATCCTATCTGAATTCTAAGAAGTTAGATTACTCCTTTCAAATATATAAATAAATGGAAGAAATCCGACTATTTGCGACTTTTATACTATTGGAAAAGGGCTTTTATTAATTTTAATTGATAGCTTTTTCCAAGAGTCATTACATGTCGGCTTCCATAATTGATTAATGATTGATCATCGGAAGTAACTTATCTATGGACCAAGTAGATATGAGCCGCCATCGGCCGAGACTCCACGGTTTTGGCCCAGCCCCTTGCCTCTCAAGTAACTAAAATACGTAAACTTGTGACTTAGAACTATAGTAGCACAGAGCCTATCTAGATTTTCTTATAACATTAATTTTTTTTTTTTTTAAATCTATAATATTGAGCCTATCTCACATTTCTTATTTTTGAATGGTTTTAGACCGTGTAAATCGGGGTGGACCGGCGTTAGTGTACGTGTGCAAACGATCAAGGTTGAATTTTAAAAAAGGTGGATGATCGTCCACAAGGATATTTATTTAATTAAAAGCAATAATTAGAATACATGTCGGCATGAAAAAAACTACTTAAAATAAAATTTATGAGAGTTTTAATTAAACTTTATTATTATTTAGTATATTGTAGAATTAACTCATGGTTTGACGTATTAAATTGTAAGATTATGCTAAATATTTACGATGTATTCTTGTAAATAAATAGCGGAGAATTAATCTCAACCAACGTATAATTAATTCAAAAAAGCAAAGAAATTTATTTATTAATTTTTTTCAATTTTGACGCGAACCATGGGCCCGGCTATATAGCATGGCTCCTCTAACAATTAATCGTTATACCAATATGATATTCAATGATCCTTATATACTACAATTTTTAATTGATCGACTGTGCTATATGCATATTGTTCGGTCTTATAGGTTTCCTTTAAGTTTGAAATCAATACAGAATTTCAGGGAGCGCAGAATGCACCAGCAGAATTGATATGGAAAAGAAGACAAATTCCGAAAACAGAAAATGCAAGAGAAACAGATGATACTCAGCAAAAAAAATAAACCAGCAGAAAGCAGAAAGAACTGGAGAACATATTTTGGAACAGGAAGAATGTCTTTCTCAACTTTGATTTATATTCAAAGCTTTACATGATTTACAATCTGAAATCATCATAAACAATTTCTAAAGATTTACAAGAGTTCACCTACTCTATCTCATCTCACGTTCTCTCTTGAATTCCACTCCTAATGCAGCTCTTTTATAGACACAAACATGAATTATTTTAATTATTAACTTACTAACTAATCAATGCTCCATATAGTTGAAGATTCCAGCTAGATTCGGTTGATCAAAACACAAGAAAAACCGGCTCCTTCTTGCAACAAAATTTCATCCAATGTCTGAGATGCGTACTTTGCCTGCTCTGTGGAGCAAATAATAAAAAAAAAAACGTTTCCACTATGTAAATCATTATGTAATTCTATTAAATACAATTATCAATATTCATAATTGATTGCTGAGACTAAGGAGTCCATTTCTATACTAAAAAGGCCACCAAAACTCACTTCTTTAGATAAGCTTCTTCAAAATGTTTTTTTTTTCTAGATGCTATGTGTTCTGATTGTCACACATGATTTTTTTAATAAACTTCAGCAATGTAAATAATTTAGAAATTATAGTTGTCAAACGTAATCAATGACAACAATAACCTAAACTGTTTCAAAGTTCTATGTCAACACGGCTTGAAGGAATTGAGCACTAGGTTATGTGGTTTAGTGCATTCATCAGTTATCAGTCTAGATTATTCATTACATCTATTCATTGATCAAGAAATAATGATCTATCAAAAGATGAGTAATATGAAAAAGAAAGTAGTAAAGTTGTCAAGAGAATCCCCCATCAAAAGGAAAAGTCCTCTTTTTGCTTCCAAGAGATCGAGCACTGAGACTCTACGAGCACATACAGGTAGGGGTTATGAATTTAGAGAGAAGGGTAGCCATTTTTATCCAAAACAAGATTACGCTGGCAATATTTTCCATCTAGCAATGGAAAAACATATAATTTGTCCTACAATATGGAAATCTCAGTCTTGTTCACATAACGACTACTTGCTTTTTAAATATCTACAATACAAAAAACTGTGTCCACGACTAACTAAATTAGCTAATTAGACGCATGATGACACGAAACGTGACTTGAGCACATAAAATTAAGGTTCCACTCTCGATTTTATTTTTATTCTTTGTATCTTTTTAAACTTATATTCTTTTGGAGGTCGGATCCTTAAACCTCCCAACAAATTTTTTCTTTTATTTATTTATTTTTTTGACGAAAGAAATATATTGCCTCAAAGTACCATAACCATAACCATAATTAATTAATTTCATTATTTATTAGTTAGACATTATCATCAGATTAATAATTATAAGAAAAATTACAATTCAAAATTATCCTTGTTTGGTGGTAGGAGAGAGTAAAGCAAAATAATGGATTAATATATTAATTTAGATTCTGGACTAAGAAAGACAAATGAGAAAACACTTGGTCTACTGTTCTGTCATTCAAATTCCTCCATTAATTTATACATAAAGTCTCATTCTTTTCCACTCCACTTTAGGAATTCCGGTGATAATTCAATCCCATTCCCAAGTCTCTTCTTCTCCAGCTATTATAGTCTCCCACTGCCTCTTTCTCTCGTGTATTATATATATTATACTGTCATTTGCATGTGATATCAAGAAAAATCAACTCCAACTTCAAAACTACACACATTTCATACCCCCAACCCCACCCCACCCCCTCCTCCAGCAGAGATGGGGAGAGCTCCCTGCTGTGACAAAGCCAACGTGAAGAAAGGCCCATGGTCACCGGAAGAAGATGCAAAACTTAAGGCCTATATTGAGAAGCGTGGCACAGGTGGAAACTGGATTGCCTTGCCACAAAAAATAGGTACAAACTTTGGCCTTTTCTGGTCTCCATTATCTTAATCGAAAGTTTAACATGTTTAATTTTATGCCAGGTCTGAAGAGATGTGGGAAGAGTTGTAGGCTTAGATGGTTGAATTATCTCAGGCCAAACCTCAAGCATGGAGGGTTTACTGAGGAAGAAGATAATTTAATTTGCAGCTTTTATATAAGCATTGGAAGCAGGTAATTTACTATAGGGTTACATTTTATCTTCAACTTTCCATTAATCTGTGTGCTAAAGAAGGAGGGATTGTTAATATAATTTACTTTGTGATTGAATAGATGGTCGATTATAGCGGCACAATTACCTGGAAGAACAGATAATGACATAAAAAACTATTGGAATACAAGGCTGAAGAAGAAGCTTCTAGGCAAGCAACGTAAAGATCGACAGGCTCACAGAGGGATCTGCCCCAAGCAAGAAATGAAGAAAGGATACGAGAATTTCTCAGCTAATGAGTGCTCCAGTTTATACCCTTTTCCACCACAACCAGTGGTGTCGCCGCCCTTTTCAGTGGCCTATGGAACACAAACATCTACTCACATAAAAAACCAACAGGAATCCTTCACCGATAATTTGATTCTGCAGTTTGGAGAAAGATTTTCTTATGATCATCAGCAACTAAACAACATTGGATTAATCAACACCTCTACTCTATGCTCTTCCGATAATAACTTCTCGACATGCACAAGTTTGACAAATAGCACATGCCCACCATTGATGAGTGATTACTATGGTGTAACTTTAGATCATTTTCTAGGAACTAATAACATCCCCGGAGAGCTTGACGATTTTGTCATCAATGGCAACATTAATCCTCTACAATTGCATGGACTAGAGAATTTCTCTACATTAATGGACATGGTTACGAGCAACAGTACTTCTCAAGAAAGTTGTACCTGGGGAGATATAAGTTCTCTACTTTACTCTTCTTCTATCTCCAGTTATGAAGTTTGCCAGCAAAACTTCTGCGCATTTGATGATCAGCCAAGGTTATAGGGTTACAATAATCGCACCATTTTTGTATCAGTAATGTTAACTTTTAATTAGCACTAGGAAATTCGTGTCAGTATTCTTGGAGGTGTAACTTTGTTGAACATGGAATTTAACTATCTCTTTCATCCACTGAGATTCTTACCAGTTTAATATGAGAATTTTTCTTTTTCATTTCTGTTGAGACATTTTTTGGGATAGAACTTTTGGTTGCTGCTGAAACTGGGAATATTAGGAGAAAGAAAATTGATTTTCTGCAGTTTTCATGGTCTAGTTTTCAGTGCCATAGAGTTTGATCTGAACTAATAAAGTTGTTTTGGCCGCAACTTGTTAGGCTTTAACAAGTAGGCATCCATGGCTGGCGGCATCTTCTTATTGTTATCTTCTTGACTTCAGTAAGTACAGTAACAATGGCACAAATTGCTCCATCCAATCTTGTTCTTATAAGAGCAGACAAAACTTGAGTGTGGAGAATAAGGTACTAACAAGACATGGACAATAATTATTTCCAACTTTCGGATAACGATGTGCTCGTCACTAGGGATAATTTGAGTATTACTCTATTTGACGTTGTTTGTGTGAATCCCACAAGCGTACGAGATCGTTGACAAGTAATACGTGATAAGCACGTGTATCGTCCCACGAAGAATAAAATTCAATCAAGTGTACTAGTTTTTAATCAGATTCAAAGTAAGCGAACAAAAGAAATTTATGGTTTGTAATTATTCTCAATTAATCTTCAAAAACTTGTAAAATTCGAGTTTTGTATGTATATGTAATAAGTGTATTGGATTACGTATTCACCTATTATTATTATTTATTTTAATTCTCAATTACGTAGCTAGTATCATTCATGTATTCTTGACAATTGATAATTTTATTATAATTAATTCTCTTTTTCAAAACAAATTAAACCTATTTTAATCACGATCGAATCTATTCATAGTTCGAATTCAAATGAATAGAACGCATTCAATTTTACAATTATCTCAAAGATTGTATACGTGATAAACATTATTCCTAATATCTATTTCACGTACATTAATCAACCAATGTTGTAGACCTATTGTGAGCTTTCCAACACTACAACAAGTAACTATATATTTAATTGCTGATCAAGCAATCAAATACTAAAATTACACATGCAAGATTAATAAAAAAACAAGAATTTAACTAACTACTTATTTTAAATTAAAAAAATAATAATAAATGTTTCATATTCATCCATTTCATAAAAAAATTAACTTAACATATTGTTATATAAATTATACAAAACGATTTGGAAAAAATCACCCCGAAATGGAAAACAATGATTGGAAAGTGAAAAATCAATTTCTTCTTCGTTTATCTTCAACCCGAACTTTAAATCTTCAATCTCTTGTATTATTGTCTTTGAATCTTGTACTAGCCTCCTTTTTGTACAGAAAATAGGGTTTTGATATGATGTGTCTCGTTCTCGCCATCCCTTATAGATTATTTGATAAGAATTTGGATCAAATTAAGATTTAGGTCGTTTAGGCCCAGAAATTCCTTGCACGCATCGCTTATTTGTTTTCCTCTCGGTAAATGGAATTTAGGCTGCGCCACGAGAGAATTGGCCTATGCGCGCGCACCATTATAGTAAAGTTCTATTTGTTACAGTTTGGTCCCAAAATTTCATTCTTTAGTCATTTTGGTCCATTTTTCATATCTTCTTGATCCTCCATCTTCCAAATTTATCTAATTGACTCCAACCTTTCTCCAATCATTGATACTAAGTCCCAATTGACTATTAGCACTTTGTGATTTAGTCCCCAAACTATGGTCCACTTTAGCCAAATTTCTGTTCCTTTTGTTCAATTTCATTATTTTTCATCGAGATGTACCTAACAATCAAAATATATACAAAATTAAGCCTCAATTCATTTAAAATAACAATAATTGCTATAATTTAAGGGCATAGATAAGTGTATCAAACGTCACAATACTCACTAGTCGCGACAAACACTCTTTAACATTTATGATTGCTACATTGAACTTGAGAACATTGAACACGAATAAAAAAGAGTGATGTGCAATATTACAAACAAATTTTGACAAATTTCAATTCACGCTGATAGTCCTACGATTCAAGAATAAATCTGCTTTGAACTTGAGAATAAATCTAGGGGCGCCACCCACAGACCCCCCACCAATAGGGGGCGCCATGTGCACATGTGGCCATGGCCATCAAGCACATCTCATGATTCAAAACTAACAAGAAATTTCAAAAGAAGAGAACAGTGAAAGAAAATCTTGACTGGATCAAAATCTTGCCGAGTCAACTGCACCTAGTTAAATCAGACTCTACTTTCAACAGAAAAATGGTCAAAAGTGTAAAGTAAAAGATCAAGCCATAAAGTAACTCTAGAAGCTCCTGAAATTTTCAACGTTGTTGTGTGTGTAATCAAAATGTTGACTGCAGTTTAAACTTTAAAGCAAATATAGATAATATTTTCCTTTCATCCTTAACGACTACTACATGGAAAAAATAGTGATTACGACAAAAGTAAATAGAAAGTTGAGCACTTCAAAAATTAGAATAAATAGGAGAAAGTACACAAGAATTTTACATGGTCGAAAAATGATAATATTTCACGTGGATATTACTATTGAAGCTTTCTATCGTGCAAAGTAGCGCTAATTATTTTTACCCCATTCGTCCCATTTATATACTTTTCTTATTTTCTTATCTCAATTATATAGTCTTATTTCTTTATTAAGATATTTTGTTTTGTTCGTTTAATTATATACAATTATTTCTTTACTATTTTCAATAATATTTTACTACTAGTTATTGATAATTAAATTAGGGTAAACTATAAAAGTTTTTGTCAAAAAATTGTTTTTCCAATAACATTAAATAAGATTTCTTAATCCGTGTGAAAAACAAAACAAGTCTATATAAATGGGACAGAGGAAGTATTATTTTCCACCAATTTCCATACTCGTTTTATGATACAAATTAATATTCTTTAATTTTTTTGAAATTAATTATCTTTTAAATATCGACTGAAAAATATGATGCCTAAGTTTGTAATTAGCTATCATCAGAATAAATTTTTATTTTCAAGAAATTTTTATAATTACTTGTGGACTATATCTACGGTAACTAATATTAATTTTTTGTTTAAAGTATATCAAATCATCAACAAAATTACAAACCAATTATAGTGTTGTACTGTTATATGGACACCAATTTTAGTATGAAGGAATGCTAAGAAATGGAAACAGTTGTATATTTTCATGATCTTACGCTATTTTAGATTATTTTATATTATATTTTTAATAGTTTCGATTATAAGTGATATTAAATTTATTTTTCAATTATTTTTCCAATTTCTTCTAAGAGAAAATTACATAAAGTTGGAATTTTTAAGTTAACATTTCAAAAGTCAGATTTAAAGTTTATTTTTACAAAAATCAGAACACAATTGAACATTAAATATTAATAATAATATTTTAATACTAAATTTATCTACATACTTACCCCTATCCACCCAAATCCTAATTTTATCCTCTCCCTCCTCTCTCTACGACTCCAGCGCGATTGCCACATACACCACGGTGACACAAGCGGCGGCGTACTCCTGTGTAAGAAGATCTGAGAACGTCGGGTAGTTTTCAACAGTGGCAATGGTGAATCTGCTTGGGGTGTGGTGGTGGTGTTGATGCTGTTTGTGGTGGTGGTAGTGGTGGTTTGGGGTTGTTGGGGGTCTTTGTTGGTTGTGCGGGTAGAGACGCGGTGATGATGTTGGATCTGGTGGCGGTGAGCGTGGCGGTGAGTTGTTGAGGGTTTTGTTGATAGTGCAAGTGGAGGTCTTGGTGGTGTCGACGATTCTCTCATCTCCCATCCATTCTCTCTTCATTACTGTCTCTATACTCTCAAATCGAAACCAACACCAACACCGCCACTGTCGTCGCTGCAGCAACCCGTTTGATGTGACTGTGGTGGAGGGGCGACCACGGCTGTGACGTGATGGCGGTTGTGGGGTGTTGGGCGGTTTTAGATATGTTTTGTTGGTGTTGGCGGTGTTAGTGAGGTGGTTTTGATGATGGCGGTGGATCGGCGACAACTATGTGTGGTGGTTGGTCAAGTGACGGTGGCGAAACTGATGGGGAGGTGAGGTATTTTTACCGTGATGGTTTCTTGTTAATAGGTCTGTGAAGATGTGTATGTTGGATATGGTAGTTGTGGTGGTGGCTGAAAATGATGGTGATGGTGGTGGTGGTGGTGGTGGTGGGGGTGATGGCGGCAATGGTGGAGGCGGTAACGACGACTGTGAGGTGATGGCAGTTGTGGAGTGTTGTCGGTTTTGGATCTGATTTGTTAGTGGTGGTTGCGGTGGCCACGGCGATTGTGACGGTCACAACTTATCAAATTTGAGACAATGGTTTTGTTATCGGGAGGTGGTGTTTGTGGTTCTGGCGACGGTGATTTAGGCAGTTGCAACAGTGTGGTGGTGGTCACAAGCGTTGGTGGTGGTCACAAATTATTTGGTTGATTGTGACCAATAAACAATAAGTGACCAATGAAACAGATAAATTGTGATCAAATACATACCGTGTGACCTAAAAGTTTATTAATTTGTGACCAATAATTTGATAAATTGTAACCTAAATATAATTTGTGATCAATTAATTTGATATTTTATGACCGTCCAAAAAATTTGTAACATACAAAATTTGTGATTTGTGACCAATTAATAATATGTGACTTATTAATTTGATAGATTTGTGACCGATGAATAAATTATGAAGAGTAAATTTTTGATTTGAGACCGATGAACATGTTGTGACCTATGAAAAAATTTTAATTGTGAGCGTAAAATAATTTGTGATATATAAAAATTGTGATTTGTGACCAATTAATAATATGTGACCAATTTATATGAAATTGTGACCTTAATATATTTAATTAATAAAATATATATTTAATTAATTTATTTATAAATAAAATTTAAAAAACTTTGAGATTTGAAATTTTAAACTTAATCTCTTAAATTTGAAATTGATAAAACTAAACATCTTAGTTATGAAATCTTCTCTTCTCCTAAAGAGCAATCGAATTGGGCATAAAATTTCCTATTATGGGCTGGACGAGGTCACCAAAGTGTGAAAATCCATTTTACGAAATTGAACCTATACAGGCGCGGCCGTAAAAGGGCTTGGATGTAATCATTGTTAAAACTAAAAAGCTTTTTGACAAAAATAACACTACAAGGACAGAATTAATGAGCTGAAACACTTTTTCTTATAGTGGAAATTGCAGAAAGGCGGATTTTGAATATCACAATTCTGAAATCAGATATGAAGTTTAATTATACAAAATCAGGTGTTTAATATGTATTATTTAAATATTAAATAATAAATATAATTATGGATTAATTTTAAATAATATATCTAATTATGGTTTATTAGCATGATTCATATTGTTTTACACAAAAGTAAAGGAAACAATTAGTACCATGAAACAAGAATCATGCTACATATAC
>CAIGRP010044475.1:0-15406 GCA_903798385.1 Fraxinus cuspidata
ATATTTATTATTTTTTTTATCTTTTATTTTAGCTAGCTTTTCTTTAAATTATTTTATTGTTTTCCTACATTGAAAATTGAAATACTTTGAATGCATTTAATTATAGAGAGTGAATTTGGCTCTTCAAAACTCACTCTCTAAATTAAAATGTTAAGTTAAAGAGTCCCTTAGAACATGATTTTAAATGTTAACTTTTTAAAATAAAGAGCATCTCATGTTTAAAGAGTCTCTTGGAGATAATCTGAACGGTATTAAAACATATTTTCTAGTGAACTGGAACCAAATATGCCCATAAAGCATTGTGAATTTATGGCATAACAATAAATGGGTCGATACCATCCTATGAATAATCAATCACTTGTGCCAAAATAACTATCTTTCACCAAAACTTAAATCCGTAAACAATACATTTACACGGCTAAAAACACATCCAATTTATTCTACTTGCGAGAATCAAAATCATGTGTAATTCGATTTCCAGGTTCCTGCTCTCTTACCCTATGTCAAGAAGACAAGCACAAATAGAACGATAAACAACGCTAATAAAAACAAAATCATCATAATTTGACCCTTAGCACCAGCTTTCTTCATTACCATCGCAACCTTTTTCTGCACAGATATGCAATTTAATTAACAATGAGATTGCTAATGAACATTTTCATTATCAGCTAGAGGATTCATGGCTCTCATATAGGGAAGGTAATCACCTGAACAAAATCGAGACGAGTTGCTGTACTGTCCATCTCTGTACCGAATTCGTCTATAATTTTTTCCTGACATCGTATGACTTTCGTTTTAAGCATAAATTCCAAGTTGGGAATATCTCAAAGAAAGTTCAACGTAAGTTCAGAACAACTAAATTTACAAGCCCCAAGTACAACTGCCAAGATGCGAAAACCATATCGGTGTTTAAGCTAACAACTTACCTGTGCAGTGAGTTCTTCATGTATAGTGAGCCCAACACCTCCAATTCTTTGGACATTGGCACTGAGCTCGTCCAGCTCGTCATCCTGCTGCCTGTGTTAAAAGATTCTTATCAAAATCTAAAAAAAAAAATGAAACACCAGAAGGCGGGAGAATTCTACTTGACAAAATAGATAAAAACTTGACAAATCAGTTGTGCTATCAATACACTTGTCCAAATCTACTGAACTGGTGCCAGAGGAGCAAAGGTGTGGGGACAAGCTCCTCTATATACCTATAAATGAGTTGGATCTCTCTTTCTACGATTGGTTTGTTTTTCCAAATGTTTTGGAAGCAAGCTACCAGCAAATATTGGAGCCTCAGTAGGTTGGAGCTTTAGAAAGCAAGGGAAGGGGCTGCCATTTGGGATAACTTATAGTTTCCTTGCTTTCTCGATATCATTATTACTTTTTCATGAATTCCAAAATGGACACCTTGAAGCACGATTTGTCATGAGAAACAAAGCAAGATAATTACCAAACCTGTTTTGACTACAGAAGTTCTATCAGTAGACCTATCCTATTTGACACACTTTAAATTTTGAGTACTCTTTTTACTGCTCTGCGTGTTACCAACCAAGGAAAATGCTCGGCAGTGACAAATCACTAACTCTTAAGATTTATAAGAGACAATTGTCAATCTATAACCTGCATGGGTATACTTTTGCATTATTCGACAGGGTACATTAGAAGAAAAATATAAGATAAGCCCACCACTAATTTTTAGCCATGTAAAACAGATAAAAAGAAAGGGAAGGTCCAGAACAACAATATCACCTCATGAGAAGTAGCTGTGTGTCTGATTCCGAGGATATAAAATCATCATTATTCTGTGTAGTGTACTGGTTAAATTTGTCAGTCTGATGAGAATCTGGAAGTCTCATTAGTTCACGCCGCATTCCATTAACACTAGAAGTACTTGTACCATTTGACTGCTTCCCAGTCATTACATTTTTTTTAATATTTCCAACCTATTTATCAAAACAAACCCTTAAATGACTTGAAACTTAAGAAACCGAAAAACAAAATTGTTATCCACAATCTGGCTCACTTTGCACATCAAAACAATGATACTCAAAATGTATCAGTTCTTACATAACACCTTGGAGCATGTTTAGCTAAAAGCTTATAAAAGTTTACTTGAGCAAATAAGTTTTAAAATAATTTTCTTTATTTGTCAAAATTGGAAATAAGTAACTTTTATTAAAAAGTAACATATCCAAACATGTTGGGAAAGAAAAACTTTCTTAAAAGTAACTTTTATTCTTCTAAGCTTAGCCAAACATGTTCTTAGAATAATCAAGTGAAAAAAAAAAAGGATGTTTGATAGCTGATACCTGAGTACGAGCATTAGTAGTCCATCTTCTTCGTTTGTCAAGCTCCGCCTCATCAATACCATACCAAGAAGGATCCCTAGCTGCAACTGCAACTGTTTTGTCCAATTCATCTACCTTCCTATCAGGAAAACCAATTTTCAGTGTTGACAAGAAAACGTTACACATCGCTAATCAGAAATTTTAAAAGCCATAGATACATTTCTGCAAATTAAAATTCTTCTCTTTGATATACAGTACAAATCAAGACAATCGAAAATAACTACAATTATTCTTTCCATTGTTAATGTAGTATTTATATCATTATTATGATGATGTTGTCGAGACAGAGACACTGTTTAAAATAATGACATTTAGTCGGCACTCGCAAGCTAATGGCAGAAGTTGCATGGTAAAAACAGAAGCAGAAGTGGCATCACAAATAAATGAATATGGAAGGGAACTTTGCATGTCAACCAGTTCAAAGGCGTATGATCAATCAGTGGCCAAAGCAAAATTCAATTCCTCCAATGATCAAATGTAAATCCATACCTGCCACTCGATGCTTTCGCAACAGGCAAGAAGCTCCTTAGTGATATGAAATTTCTCTCCACTGTCAGAAAGCATTTGTTCCCATTGGTGAAATGTTGAGAGCAACTTATCAATCTAATCAAGCCGGTAACGTGTGTCAGTTTTATATTTTTAACAAATCTATACAACAAGACTAGACGCAAACTTCAAAACTTGGAAAACGTTTCAACAAAAAAATCTGGTCCAAGTGTATCCGTTGATTCCGTAGGATGAACATTCATAGATGGCATAACAAAAAAAATTACTAGGTGCATCCGCTTTATTAATGCTATGGGGCTCATATAACTTTTTTCCTGACTTCTCCATTCCTTTTATCAGGTGTGCTTGTATTAATACGCGTTTGATTGCTCAATTATATTCAATTTTTTTTGGCCAGATGAACTCCATCAATGTTTTCTATAGGTAGTCCCCAACCACCGTACAGGAAGAGGGTCGCAGTGAGTTAATGGTCAGCACAAAACTTTGCTTAAATTGAACCGAACAAAATGATAAAAGAGGGTTTGTGTAGCTGACTTTGAATTTATTGGGAATAAGACTTATTTTGACGTTGTTTGGGGCACATAGTGATGAAAGTGGAACATTCAACCCTTTGTTTCCATGTAACTTATTTCATCTCAAAGCTACTGAAAACAAGCAATTATAGAAAATCATATACAATAAGCCCAATTTTATTGCGCAAAATTTTCCAAACAAACAAACAAACAATGCCAAGCACGGCATATGTTTTACTGTTATCGTTTTAAAAGCCAAACAAACAATGCCAAGAGAGACAAAAGTAATAAACACTTGAAGCTACACAATTTCAAACATTTCGAAATGTTTTTAGAACTAAACATACTTGGCTAATCTACCAAAAAAATACAGGGATACACGAGCAGCACTCCACGTTCAAAACTCTCCCATATTGTGTTATAGATAAATGTAACATAGCCCGTATTTGGTATTGATTAAAATCAAATTTTAATATCAGTCAAACAATCGATATTAACCAAGTCATAACATTTTAACCACACATTTCATTTATTAAAATCTAATAGAAATCTAATTTTAATCTCTACCAAACATGGGCATAATTCAAACCTTCGATATTAATGTCGTTCTATAATCCGACTTCTTGTTCTCTATCTTTCCTTTTTGGTAACTTTTCACCATCCTATTCTTGATTATGTACCAATCAATAAGCTTAACATCACTCACGACATAGGAACCAATAGAAGAATTCTCAAATTAAAATCAGCAAATCCTCTCAAACCACACGGGAAAATAAAAAACAAAAAGTAAAAATTCAGAGATGTAGCTTGAATTCAAATCAACTCTCTTTTCCCCTGGCAATTCTGGGAAACGGGATCAAAACTTAAAAATCAAGCCCACTTCATATACCCACACAGAAGTAAAAACGACAGCAAAAAACACAAGAAGAAGTGAATTAAAGAAACTCCATGTAGAAGAATGAGAAAATAATATGAATTACTGATCTGGGATTTAAAGGGGAATACTTACGGAATCTTGAATCTCCTCTTTGACAATGTAAAAAGGGTCTTGAGCTGAAGACATATTTGAATCCGATAACATAAATATTTTCGTCCCTGTAAAAACCCATCAAAACTTCAAGATCTGCCGCCATCAAAACGCAAAAGAACAAAATTCATACATACTCATGTATGCTTTAATACACACACATTACATATACGTGTACAGTACCTTTGGAGAAATGAAGAATTAATGAACAGCCTTGGAGGTGCGCCTGGTGCGGGTGTATTTTGTAGGAGATAAATAGATATAGGTGAATGCCGACATTTTAATTTACTTTCGTACATGTTTGGGAGATATGTTATAAATTAAAATTAAAATTTTAGTAGATTTTGATAAAAATTGATAAAATAAATAATTAAAAAATTGTAAATCTCATTAAATATATGATTAAATTCATTATTGACTTTTATTTAAATTTGAATCTAACTTCTTGGGTGGAACTAAACAGGGCTAAGTCTTCATTTGATTTAGTAAAAATTATATTTTAGTATATTTTCAGAAAAATAATGAAATACATTATTCAAAAGTTGATAAAAATTGTGAGTCATATTAAATTTGTGGTTAAAATTATTCGTACTCTTAAAATTTGGTTTTTATCAACTTTTTAGTTAAACCAAATTGAGACTAAGTAATATTTTGTTTATGCAGTCTTCTGGGGTATAGCTCAGTGGTACAAGGGATATGAGTGAGGTAGTATCTGCTGAGCTGACAGCCACAGTGTTAGTGTTCGATTTCTACATCTTATAAGGTATGAAATTGGACTCTTCGTGGGCACCAATATGGCAGCTCTTGTACACTGACCTGCTAAGGCATATCCCGCGATTTACTTCCTCAACAATGCTCTGGGGGCAGGGAGGGGCGGGGCGATGGGGAACACTCAAGGTTGGGGTCCAACCTTTTTTAATAATTTGTTTACGCAAGATGAAGCCCATGTTTGAGCCCCATTTGTTTAGAAAATGTATCTTGAAATAGTATTCTTTTATAATGTGAGTAACAAAAAAGAGGAAAAAAATTTAAGTTTATGTATAAATATACTTTATTGATAATGTATTATTAAAAATAAGTTTTTTAAAAAATAAAGCTCAAACAAGGACTAAATCAATAAAAGGTAATTTGATCGACTATAAACACGAGACAAACAATTACTAGTTAATTATGTTACAACTATTACAAACCTGAGCAAACATAAGAGTAGTGCTATGAATTGTCGGTGACGTTATGTTCATCGCTTTATTGTCCAATAAATTACATAGGGCTTGTTTAAGCCCCATTTTTGTATATAATACATTTTGAAATAATAGATTGATAGAGAATGTGTGGTTAAAAATGAAGAAAAATTCATAGATTGCGTGTAATATTATTTATTGATTGAAAAAGAAAATATGAAAAAAGGTACTTTGAAAAATAGGGATCAAACGATGGCATAATGTTATTCAAATATTGATGGGTAACAAAGTTGTTCTTTGTTTTGTCGAACATTTGATTTTCAGTATTTGACTATGAGAAAGAAGCGATTTTGATATGTAATGTTTTAGCATTTTATAGAATTCATACTTTTAAGCTTATATTATAAATAAGGTATTTTTTATTCACAAATATGGTATTTTTATTTTTAAAATATTTTTAGTATATTTTTATTATGTCCTTAGTCCCATTAATTGGAGTAATATATAATGATTTTTAATTTTTGAAATTCAAATTACTAAGAATTTCTACCGTTTCATTATATGGAGAGAGACCCTTAGCGTGTTTAATTGCCAACTTGAAATTTGTATGGAAATAAAATAAATTCTAAACAATTCAATTGTCTAAAACTTATTTACATGAAAATTATTAATAAAACATGTTTGATTAATTTAGTTTTAAACATAAAAAATATCATATTTGTCCATTTTTTATTGATGGGTAGATGAGATAGAGAAATTGATAGTGAATTTCCTGGAAAATAAAATCACATTCCCTGTAAAGAAAATATTTTCCTTGATTTGGAGGAAAATATTGTCACGTGACCAAAAGTAGGAATATGTTTTCCATGGAAAAAAATATCAATCAAACAGTACAAAAATAGAAATTTTGATGAAAAACATTTTTCTTGGAAAATATCGACAAGCAAATGCATCTTTATTTCTATTATTATTATTATTATTATTATTATTCACTAGAGGTCACAAATATTACACTCATAAATTACAGATGTCATAATTGCTCTATTTGATCCTTGGATCACACTTGTTATAAAATCACAATTTTTCATGCCGCATGAATTCATGTCATAACTGACGCAATTTTGTTTAGTCCCCGTTTGATCCACATTAAAAAATTAATTCTTATTTTTCTACTCATTTTCAATCACACATTATTCAATAAAATAATATTTTTTTATCACATCAACAACTTTTACTTCATTTTCAACCACACACTTTCCATCAATCTACTATTCCAAAATACATTTTTCCAAAATAATATGACTCAAACACACTCCAACTACAATGGCACAATAATTTCATTTTGTAAATAACTGGTACAACAAGTTATTATTTATTTTCATATAAAAAATCTTGAATTATGAAAAATTTTCGAACTTTGATATTTTATCAATAGCATAATCTTTATGGTAATTACGATTTTCTCCCTTAAAAAAATAAAATTAATTATGGGCCAATCAGTAACCCCACCATATGGGCCGTTTCAACCCAAATGTTCTGTTAGTTGGGCCACATATCAGATTCAGGGCTAAGATACAAATTCTCTTCTCACCATTTTTGCCCGCCCTTCCTGCAACGCGGCTTCATTCTCTCTTTTCAACAATGGTGACTCTTCTTAACCTTTTTCTTATTTTTCCATTTACATGTTTTTGATGCATGTTTAAGCGTTTCCTGACGTTTGTGGGAATTTCGTCTCAAACTGTTTATATTTGCTCACTGAGAAATTGTAGTGGAAGGAGTATAATCGGGATTAAAATTTGTCGTCATTAAATTGGGTGATATGATTTTTACTTGAAATGCAGTATAATGGAAGGAAAAATTTCTGGGTTTTTATAGATCATTTTTTTCCTTCTGTATTTTAAGGGGAGTTAGTATTGGATTATCCTTTTTGATTTTTGTCTATCTTCCAGTAACGTCTTTAGACACGGATGTTTACACGTCTGTGAATACTTGTCCAACTCTAACTGTTAATATTTGTCCGACGAGAAAAAATGTAGCGTAGAACCAGTAAAAGAGTAAAAATCAGGTTGAAGATCGTGGATTTTGTTTGAATTAGCATTATATTGCTTGGTTGAAAATTCTGTAAAATGGTATGGTGAAAGGAGTTGAAGTTCTGGGTTTATAGATCATTTTTCTAATTTTTTGCCTTTTCTGGGTAAGTGGGTTTAGATTTATCGAGTTAAAAAATTGTTATTCTGTATTCCTATCCTCTTTTGGAATTCTTAACTTGGCAAAGACTTTGGAAGCTACAGAAAGTATGTTATGGGAATACATTTTTATCTATTTAGTTTATCTTTGTTTACTAGATCAATTTAGTTGGACTTCAAAGGTACCTATTTTATGTTGTATTATTGTGTTAAATCTCATTATTGCCCTGTCAAGGTCTAGCTTAAGGAGATAACAGACCACTGATATTTTAGGTGTCTTCTTAATTTTATTTTTTTATTTTTTATTATTATTTTTTTGGATTAATGTTCAGATTTAATATTAAGTTATGTGGATGAGTGACTAAAAGTTCACATTTTTTTTCTTTTTTTGCTTTTAGTTTACGTTTGCATCTTTAATGCATTTTTTAAGATGTGTTTGTGCGCTCACTATTGTGCATGCTCATACCTGGAGTATGTATTTATAAAATAGCTGCAGGCATCTTCTATCCTATTATGTTCTGCTGTGGATAATTATTAACTTGTTTGGAATATTCACAATCAGTGGCTCTTGACTAAGTGATAATGTGTTCATGTCAGGCCTTTGTCAAAGCTCAAAAGTCGAGGGCATACTTCAAGAGGTTTCAGGTCAAGTATAAGAGAAGGAGAGGTAAAGTATAAGCTTTCTGTTCTGAATTTTTATGCACTATAGATTTTTGATGCAATATTTAATGAATTCATACTGTATGGTTCTATCGAGTGATGTTTATTTTTGTCAAAATGCAGAGGGGAAAACTGATTATAGAGCAAGGATTCGCCTAATCAATCAGGACAAGAACAAGTACAACACTCCAAAGTATCGATTTGTCGTGCGATTTGTATCCTTCTAATTTGTATCTACTAAGCCCCTGTTTGGTGGGGGATTAAAATCAGATTTTGATTAAAGTTGATGAAATGTGTGGTTGAAAAGTTGTGAATCTCATATAATATGTGATTAAAATTAATTGTTGACTTTAATTTAGATTAAAATCTGAATTTTAATTTTTACCAAATAGGGACTAAATAGCAGTTTTTATTTATTTAAGAGGTTCTCTTACTCTGCAATGGTAGGTATGGATCATAATATTTTATTTCTACCTGGGTTATTCAATTACTCTTCTATCCTTGTTCTCAATGAAGAAAAAAATATCAGATATTTTTATACTTTATTTAATGTTGAGAACCTTAATGTCATTATAGACCAATCAGGATATTATTGCCCAAATAGTATCTGCTAGTGTAGCTGGAGATATTGTTATGGCTGCTGCATATTCCCATGAGTTGCCTCGCTATGGACTTAAAGTAGGTCTTTCAAATTATGCTGTAGGTATCACAACGATGTCTCTCCCTCCCTTGAACCCCTTCACTCTCTTCCCCCGAAGAAGGCAACCTCTCCTATATCCCTTTAATTTATTTTTTAATCTGTTTGATGAGATATTAATTTCGATCCTGTGATCAGCTTACTGCACGGGGCTTCTTCTGGCTCGTCGTGTCTTGAAAATGCTTGAGATGGATAACGAGTACGAAGGCAATGTGGAGGTACTTCCGATGCATTTTAATCTTAATATCTTCATTATTGTGTTGTAATTCCCGTCTTTCTTCTTCTGAGACCTTTTGTGTTGTTAGGCAACTGGAGAGGATTACTCAGTTGAGCCAGCAGAGAGCAGAAGGCCTTTCCGTGCTCTTCTTGACGTAGGACTTATTAGAACAACTACTGGAAATCGTGTTTTTGGTGCTTTGAAGGTATATCCGAAGCATTTTTCTTATGTGTTTATATAGTATTTCTCCTGTGTTATGCGCAATAATTACTCAATGACGTGCCTTTATCTGCAGCATATCTTCTTGATGACATATTCCCGTGTCGCTCCATAATTTTTATAGCTGTGGTGTAAATATATCTCTGTTTAATCTGGCTTACTAATTATGCTAAAAAGTGGCACTTCACTTTTTACAACACAACTGAGACTTGAATGATTTCTTAATGGTGACACTGTAATTGGGTTACTAATCAGCGGTTTTATCTTACTAAACTTCACACTTGAATCTCATCAATATATTCCGGTTCCTATTAGCTGAGTTTGTTTCTCCATTTCTTAAAATTATGATAGGGGGTACTTTCATATGCTCCTAATAATTTCTATTGGATTTTCCCGTGTTATTGCTTTCTTCCCATACTCTCGGTATCCTATAATTCCCTTGTTAATCCTGCAACTCTAGAAGTAGCTCGTCTTGTTTGTTTCTTTGCAAATCAGTCTAATATGAGAATTTCAGGTTATTGGCCCTTCCAAGTTGATTTTAATTTTCCGATTTATGAAAGCTGAAATGGAGGCTAAATATCTGTCTTCGATCACCAGTATACTTTATTTCATTGAAGAATACAATTATGAATGGGAAAAAGATATGTAGAGTGAAGATTATTAGATTTGCTTACATTTTAAGGAGTTGATGGTTTCAAACTGCTTAATTATGCGGCTGTCCTATTAACGATGTGTGATGCCTAAGGATTCACTGTTCTCTAGATGTAACACGGTTCAAAGAACTGTCTGCAGCGTATACATCCATGTTGAATGTAATGTTTTTTGTTACTAATTACAGGGAGCACTTGATGGAGGATTAGATGTTCCCCATAGTGACAAGAGGTTTGCTGGATTTTCAAAGGATTCTAAGCAGCTTGATACTGAGGTTCACAGGAAATACATTTATGGTGGCCACATTGCTGCATACATGAAGGTGATGTTAAATTTTTTGTTTTTTCACTTAACTATGACTAGGGGTGGCTCGAGCAGAGCTTATGTTCGAGAGCACCTTTTTTTTAAAATTAAACTCTCATCCTTTATCCAGGCTTGGAACCGACTGCTTAAATTTCGAGTAATCGGAGTTAAAAATTATGCACGAACAACTTGTTTCGTGTGAATTTATTTAAAAAAATTAAAAATAGTATTGTAAGATAACAAATTTTGATTAATATGGTTTAATTAAATATTACTTACATGACGACATGCAATTCCGGCATATTTATGTTGCGGTCGGAAATGAGCGTCTTCTAAATCTTTCACGCACATTAATGTTTCCAAATACCTTCTTTGAGTTGGCTCCTAACCTCGGAAAAAATCCTCTTATCTGCACTAAAAGCAGACTCCGAAGCTACAGTGCTAACCAGATGTATTAGTAGGTCTTTTGCAATCGCAGAAACCACTGGCCATCATCGTTCGTACTTTCGCCAAAATTCAATTACTTTTTTTGAACTTTTTTAATTGTTTTGTTATTAGGCATATAATGATTAAAATAATCTGTTATTGATAAATTTTGTAAGGTATTATAACTCTATTTCGGTGGTTATTTGTTTCATATTCGTTGTGCGCCATATTTTTAATTTAATTGTGTAGGATAATTTAAAACATATTAAGAATGAAATTCAAAGAATTAAGGATGCACTAGTATATATTACTATTTCACCTAGTAGAAAACAAGCATTTGAAGAATTTTGTGCGAAATTTGAGGTGACGAATACAATAACATTTGTTAGTGATGTAGGACATAGATGAAACTTTATTTAATTAAAATCACGCGAAGGTTTTGAATATTTAATAACTAAATTTTATAACAATGGGCATTTTAGAAACGATGATGAAACTATTTTGAATAAACCTGATTGGGTTTTAGCTTTTAAAATTTTTGACAAATTTTTATGACTATAAATATTTTATCTGGGGTTTACTATCCCACTAGCTGTATGATGCTTGAACTTTTTTTATAATTGCAAGAGCTTTTCGTAAATACAAAAATGACCCCAATTTTAGTGTAATTATATATTTCATAGAATTAAAGTTTAGAAAATATTGGGAAGACTTGTCTATTTTTTTTCTTTTTGTATACATCATAGACATTCGATACAATTTATCATGTACTAAATATATAATTGATCAGATTTCAAGAGTTTTAACTTTTAATACACCTATCACTTATAGAAATTTAGAACAAATTTTATGTGAAATGTATGAATTATATACAGAACGAATGAGTGCAAATATTAGTCGGGTACCCTCTGCACCTACTCCTCCCATTGATATTGAAGAAGACGATGCTGAAATATTAACTTTATTTGAATGCATTAACATGTATAGATATCTTGCAATTGCAATAAGTTCATTAAGTAGTAATTTTTCACCTCATGTAATCAAACATTGTACTTAAGTCCAAAAGTTTTGCCTATTGAATTAATTGATTACTTTAATCATAATATGTCTAATAACAAAATAATTAAGAAAAGTTAAGAAGAAGTAATTGAATTCTGGCGAAAATACGAACGACGATGGTCAGTAGTTTCTGCGATTGCAAGAGACTATTAGCACCTTTAGTTAGCACTGTAGATTCGGAGTTTGCTTTTAGTGCAGGCAAGAGGGTTTTATCCGAGGTCAGGAGTTGACTCAAAGAAGATATTTTGAAAGTATTAGTGTGCGTGAAGGATTGAGAAGACGCTCATTTTCGACTGCAAGATAAATATGTCGAATTGCTTGTCGTCAGGTAAATGATATTTAATTTAATCATATTAATCAAAATTTGTTATTTTATAATATTTTTTTCAAATTTTTTGCGCGAAACAAGTTTGTGTACAATTTTTTAGTCCGCCTACTCGAAATTTAAGTTGTCAGTCCAAAGCTCGGATAAAGGAGTGTTTATTTTTTTAAAAAAAAGAGCTCGCGAGCCGAAGCTCGGCTCGAGCCATGTGCTCGAGGGCCAAGCTTGCCCCTCTAGTAACGAGCTCGTGCTAAATAGGGCCTAGCCGTTCCACCCCTAACTATGACCGACGTGTGTTTGGGTTTCCATACAAGTAACTTGTAAGTTCTTGTCAAACTTTAATTTTAACCACACATTCACAACTTTTATCCACTTATTATTCATACATTTTGGGAGACCCAATTCTCCTCTCATGGTAATATCATAATAAGTTACTTATAAAGAAACTCGAACGCACTTTAAAAATAACATGATTAAAGAAAGGAAATCTGACTTCCTCTATTTGTGTTAAATATTTCCAGACCTTGATAGAAGATGAGCCAGAAAAGTACCAATCACACTTCAGTGAGTATATCAAGATAGGACTTCAGCCTGATGGCCTCGAGGAACTGTACAAGAAAGTCCATGAGGCCATCCGTGCTGACCCGACTCTGAAGAAATCTGAGAAACAGCCACCTAAGGAACACAAGAGGTATGGAAATAGATTTATGATTTAATATAACCCATTTTTTTCAAAGTTGTCTTGAATTCTTCTCCCTACAATGACTCTTATTCACAAATGTCAGTTGCCGTGTCTATTATTTCTTTAGTGGCGTATGTGAAATTATTCCTGTTTTGTTACCCAGATACAACTTGAAGAAGCTCACCGACGAAGAGAGGAAGGCCCATTTGATTGAACGATTGAATACTCTCAATGCTGCAGCCGGAGATGAAGATAATGATGATGAGTGAAAGTTCTAGAATATAATTTCTTTAGCAATTTTGTTTTCCGCAACTGAAACCGTTATTTTTGTTGATTCTTTCCTGTTTTACCCTTTTTTTTTGGCAGCTTTGCTGGCACTTTTAGTCAAAAATTGTAGTTGTAATTTATTTGACATGAAATGCAATTTACATAATTTTGTCATTTTTGCTTCTAATATGGTTTTACCTAGTAGGATGCCAATTGACAATAGTTCATTCTTTTCTTCTGTCCACCAGTACAATGGCTTTTGCAGTCTCACATTTCCCAATTTCTTTCAACTCAACAAGTTTGTTTTAAAATAATTACTTTTCTTTTGACAGAATAGGCATCGGAGTAGATTCTGGAGACTGTTTATAATTGCTTCTGTGCGAACATACCTGAGTTTCTTATAAAGCTGTGGATAAATGTTGGGATTCATTTGTTTGCTATATATGGGTAGGGTCCACTAAAGTGAGACCTTATCAAGAAACAGCCAATGAAATCTTCAACTTCATCCTAAAGGGGTGAACACTATCCATATATGATGGTTTTTGTGGCACTTAAAAATGTCAATTCATTCCAAAATTAAACTATAAGATCAAGTGATATGGCAATGATGAGCCACTTATTAGTCCCTGCAGCACCATCCACGGCAAAACCAGTGCTTTTGATATCGAGGAAGATAACTCCTTCGCCATTCCCCATCGTCCACAAGGCACGGGCATATAGTTGCGGTTTCAATGAAGTCCCAGAAGGAAAACAAGTTAGACGCAGGTACGTTCCTTGATGATGCCCTCGTGTATACGTCATTCAACAATTGAGCCCTATGCTTACATATATGCGTGTGGGCATGAATGTACACTGATGCCTTCACATAAGCACATGGTGTCATTTTTAGTTTATCGTATATTTTATACAGTTCTATGATTCGGAGTATCCTTTCTTATTAGATATCTTTGAAAGCACGTGATGTGTGTTATTTAGTTGCCCGTAATAGCGTGAAGTGTGCAATGCAGGGGTGTATTACTAGGCTTGACTGGTGTAGCTTTGGTTATGAATGGTGGTGCTAGGGATGCGAGCGGTGCAGCTAGAAGGCCACCACCACCACCAGCAGAAGAGAAAAAGGACCCAAATGTAAGTGGCCTAACTGCAAAAATTTTGGCCAGCAAAAAGAGAAAAGAGGCCATGAAAGAATCCATTGCCAAGCTAAAAGAAAGTGGAAAGCCCATTAAAGAGCCCTCTCAATGAGGCTATCTTTTACATTAACAATCAAGATTTTGAGAAATTATTGTTTCATCTTGTGCACACTTTTCAAGTGTCACATTTATTTTCCTTTATTTTTTGTTGTATTATAACTTATTTATTAGTTAGGGAGAGGCGAGGGTTGACTAAAACTAAATTACAATGCTTTAGTGTATATTGTATATGCCCTCGAAGTTAGTATGGCAATAACTGAAATTGTTACATCTTTACATATGACTTAGGTTATGCCTCTTAAATAAGATATGTCAGTAACATAGTTAAATTTTGTTTACATTTTCAAAAAGGATATTGCATGTTTACAACACTACATAATACATTTCTACATATCAAATATGCTTCGAAATAACATAAAACAGTAAAAAGTATCACCTCGAAGGATTACTTCCAAGTCGATTTGGTGCTTTAAAGTTAATTATGTTGCTTTTTCCAGATTTGAAACAAATTCCGAGATTTGAAGTGTTTGTAAGGTTGCTCCTTCCTTCGGATTTTCAAGTGCCAAAGACTTGAGCTTCGATTGGATTCAAGGTGTAAAAGTAAGTCGACACTTTCGATCCTTACACGAAAATGGTCTGACTGGTTGGCCAGACCCGACTTATTGTGCCTATGAATGAGAAGTATTGTTATATCAATATGTTTCGAACTTGAACTGAGTGTCGTTAAGTATGTCCAAAAATTGAAACTTAGACAAGAAAACTTTTACTCGGTTTACATCCATAATACAATTAAAATAATGTTATTTGATATCACTTGTACTACAATATCAATTTAAATATTATAGCTGATAAATTCAATTAAAAGTGAAAATATGAGACTAGTAGTTTTATTCATCTCCATTAGAGAAGTTTACGTTATGATATAATATTCCCTCATTCTCTTAAAAGAGTGAATGTAAGATTCA
>CAIGRP010044486.1:0-25265 GCA_903798385.1 Fraxinus cuspidata
TCCCAATTTCTAAGATTTTCTTGGATCAAACATCTTAATAAATTACCAAGACTACGGTTAACCACTTTTGTTTCACCATCAGTCTGCGGGTAATAGGTAGTAGAAAATTTCAATTTAGACCAACTTTTTACCACAACATTCTTTAGAAGTAACTAGTGAGACGAACATCCCTATCCGACACAATTGTTTTAGGAAGACCATACAATTTGACAGTTTTATTAAAGTACAACATGGCAACCTTGGACGCATATGAAGTTTTGCTACAAGCGATAAAATGAGACATTTTCAAGAAACGGCCGACTACCATAAAAATAGAATTATGCTTCTTCGGGGTACATGAAAGTCCTAGCACAAAATTCATACTCATATCTTGCCAAAGGCAATCAGAAACGAGAAGAGGTGTGTATAGACTAGTGATTTTCCTCTTCTGTTTGGCTAACTGACATGTGTTACACGTACTAACTATCTTAGCCACATCATTTTTTCAAACTAGGCCAATAGAATTGACGTTGAATCTCATCTATGGTCTTATCACGCCCAAAGTGACCGGCTAAGCACCCCGCATGAATTTCTCATACTATGAAGTCTCGCACTGAAATTCGAGGGATGCACAATTTATTGGCTCTAAGAATGTAACCATCCTTAAGGCGAAAACCATCTGCAGTATCCGATCATCTACCTTGTAAATCAAGAAAAATATCCTTAAAAACGGTATAGATTTCGTACTCTTCCTTAAGTTTTTCAAAACCTATGACATTGATGTTCATAATCGACACAAAGGGAGATACGACGACTTGATGCTCAGTCGTGTAATTCTCAACACCATTCTTATGTTTCAAAATAAAAGAATAAGATTGCAAATATTCAATCCAGCTACCATGCTAGAATTCAACATTTTCTGGGAGTTGAGATAACAGAGGGCCTCATGGTCCAAATAAAGAACAAACTCTTAGGGCAACAAATAATGGCGCCAATAGCACAAAGCTTGTACAACTGCATACAATTCATTATCATAAGTCGAGTACCATTGTTTGGCATCATTTAATTTCTCGCTGAAAAAAGCTACAGGGTGGTGTTCCTGACTAAGAACTCCACATATTCCTACCCAGAGGCGTCACACTCGACCTAAAAACTTTGGAAAAATCGGGAAGGCGCATGACAAGAGCTTCCTTCATTTTCTTGTTGACTAACTTAAAAGTCTTAATCGCTTCTTGTGTCCAATGAAACTCTCATCTTTTCATGCACTCCGTAATAGGAGTCATGATTGTGCTAAACCCCTTGATGAAGTGATGATAAAAGGTAGCTAGGCCATGAAAACTCCTGATGTCATGTATAGTCTTAAGTTCAGACTAATCAACAATTGTCTAAATCTCGGCAGGGTCAACAAATACCCCCGTAGATGATACAATGAATCCTAGGAAAACAACTCTATCAGTGAAGAGAGAACATTTCTTGACGTTAGAATACAATTTTGTTGCACGAATGGCAGAACAAACCTACTTTAGATGATCTCAGTGTTGTTCCTTAGTTTTAGTATAGATGAAAATATCATCAAAGCTAATGACGAGGAACTTACCCATAAAAGGTCGAAGAGTCCGTGTCATTGCTCACATAAAAGCACTTGAGGCGTTGGTTAGTCCAAACAGCATAACTAGTCATTCATAAAGACCATCTTTCATTTTAAAAGTTGTTTTCCACTCGTCACCTAGGTGGATCATAATCTGGTGATACTTATTCTTCAAACCGATCGTAGAAAATATAGTAGCACAAACCATCATATCTAACATATCGTCAAGCTTGGTATGGGAAAGCAATATTTCACCGTGATCCTAATGATGGCACGACTAACTATGCATATCCTCCAAGAGTCATCTTTCTTAGGAGTCAATAGAGCAGGAACTGCACAATGGCTTAAACTCTCACAGATAAATCATTTGTCAAAGAGTTTATCTACTTACCTCTGAAGTTCAAGTAAGATTCATCCTATAATGAGGTAAATTTGGAATAGACGCTTCCTGAACAATCTATGACATGTTAAATGTCCCGTAAAGGAGGTAGCTAATCAAGTAGGTCTTCAGGGAAACATCCCGAAACTCTTAAATGATAGCCTGGGCTTCAGCAAGGGCTACTGTTGGCGAATTCAATGGAATCTCCATAACAATCACGGCAAATACAACAAAATCAACCACAAGTGTGTGCTCAAACCCTGTAGGGTTAATGATATGTAACCCTTTTCGTTCTCACTTTTCTTTGCTTTATGCGAGCCAACAAGTTTAGGGAATAGTTGGTTAAGATAAATCTTTTCCATTAAACACAAATGAACATGAATTGGATCGACCATAAATGGTTATATCTAAATCGAACAACCAAGGTCGAATAAGAATGACGTGATCAACATCCATTAAAATGATGTCACGTCATATATAATCCTTATACTCGAGGAACTAGATAGGTACTAGACAACATTCTTTTACAGCTATCGAAGAAATATCAACCCAAGAAACACTATACGACTTAAGGTGGGGAACTAGTTTCAACTCAAGACGGGATACAGTAGCCATTTAAACTGCATTAATGCAACTACCACTATCCACAATGACTTTACAACCCTTGTTATTGTTCTTGATGTAAGTGTGAAAAATGGCAAGTCAGATCTATAGGTCTACAAGTACAAACACCAAGCAAACTGTAGAAACCCCCAGATCGGTGAAAAAATCTCAGAATATACCTACAACAACCTTTTTTAATCTTCGTGAAACCATTAAAAGCCAAGCAAATACCGAGAAATTAAAAACAAAGCAAATACCCAGCAAAAACTTAACACAACAAAGAAAAAATCAAGCAAGAACTTAAGCTTCGCATCTAGATCGGAGTAAAGGAAGACGAACCCAGCTGGATTTGCATCTATAAACAAAAAGAAGAACAACATACCCTAAATAAGTCTTTAACAAAACCACAAAAAAAAAAAAATACACAGGAAAAAATATATATACGAAAAGAACATACCCTAAGATAATTCCCACAAATTATGGGGTTTTCTTCCCTATGATTGACAACGTAGAAAACAAGAATTAGGTTGAAGGCTTACCCAAGATCCTATTTCCCTTCGGGAGAAAAAAAAAAAAAAAAGCAATTAACGGGATCCCAACACCAAAACAACAGTAAAATCGACCTCGAAACTCGCGTCAGTTGGCTTAGGTTTCGAGATTGGCTTTGATTTGTAGCTTCTGACAGGGTTTAATTTGCTATCATTATTTGTAAAATGGAGAAGAATGAGAAATATGGGGGATGTTTGGAAGAAAACAGAGCAGTAAAGTGGAGTTAGCAGATATATTTGTGAACATGTTTGTTGAAGGAGATAATTTTTGGAGAGAAAAGCTGGAATCACGACAGAATGAATTGAAGAGTGGTAGATGGTGGTAGAATGAATAGAAGAGTGATTTCAGATTGAAGTTTAAAAAAAAAATAATAATAATAATAACAACATCCCAACCATTTCGAAATCAGTTCAAGTGCAAAAATTATTGTGACAATAATGAACAGTAAACCCCAACCCCCTCTTATAAGAGAAGGGTGATATCACAATTACCCCTTACATTTAAAAAAAAAAGACTAATTTTATCTATTTCTAAATATCACATAATCCTGAACACTTTTGAACATTTAAAATGAGATTGATATAGTTTAAATGTCAATGTAAAGAAAAAATAAATAAATTCAACAATAATTGGACATGCTACTCGACAAAATTGTCTAAACCCCTGACCTTCGACGAAGCTAAAAGGTAGTTCATCAATTATTATCATCTTAGCACATGTAAGTCTACATTCTTCTTTATTAAAGCCATTAGCTATAAGATTATTTCCATCACCCTCCGTTGCACTTTTTTCCCTTTTATCTTCTACCCTTCCCGGATACTTCTTACAATGAAAAATCAAATGATTCCTTAAGGTATTAGTTCCACACTTTTTAGCCCTACAAGCATAATCCTGCCCACAATAGTTGCACGTACACCTAACATCTTCATCTTCTAGATCTCTTATAATAGTGAAGTGTTCCCATACATGTGAAGATATCCTATTTTCCCTCTTCCCTAAACATGATTGTGGAAGTGGAGGAAGAGATCTAGCACTTTTTTCTAAATTTGTTGTTGAAGGAGTTTCACCGATAGCTTCAATTTCACTATTCATATCCATATCCATAGCCACATTCATATCTATACAAACAAACAAGCAACCAAATATTATATTTATTCACAAACAAGAAACATAAAACCAGGTTCACAGCTCAAGATAACAGAATTAAAACCGTAAGTTTTTCAAGAGAGGACTCCTCTTTCCCCAGCCCACAACCACCAACCCAAAACACTAAGCTAGAAACGTTTCTATCAGAAAGTACAAAAGAACTGGGAAAACCTTATATAACTTCAATGGATCACTATATCGACCACGGCTAAACTGGACACAAGCCTGCAGATAAATAGAAGATTGTTAATTGCTACAAAAGACACAATTGAATTTTAGAAGTAACAAGCCCACAGTGTTATAAAGCACATCACTTGTTTTCTGTGTAAGTGCCTTTTTTGGATGCAATACGCTAACAAATTAAAATCATGAATATTTAACTGATGTTAACAGAACTTCATCAACAAATATAGCTTATTGATCTTGGATTACTAGGAGGAAAGGGAGAATAAAGAGAACGAAACTGAAATTCTATTTTATTTTTCTGAATACAACTGCAACTTTATTAAATATGTAGAATTTCATGAAAAATAAATGAAGTTTGAAACAGAGGTATGCAAAATTATTTTCTTGTGGTGGAATAGTTCCAGGCGAAACTTATATATTCTGAAAGGATCATCATCTTAATCCGATCATAAACAAAGTTTTTTCTTTCCATATGCCAGAAAATTTAAGCGGCGCTGAACAGAAAATGATTTTATGCATGGCAAAGATTAGACTATTCAAGGCTACTCGAAAATGACCACAGCCATATGATTAATCAGGAACTAAAAGGCGAATAGCATCCATCAAGATAAGAAACTAATACATTTAGACGGAAATTGGCCGTAGCCTTGTACAGAATTTATGTACAGGTTGTGCATTTCTGTTGGGAATATTCACAAACAATTTGAAGACAACGAGAAGTAACGCATTAAAATTTTTGACAACTGAAAGGCTCACCTCTAAGAGAATGCTACGTCCCGGAAAATGTCCGCTGCGTAAGTGAAAGGGAAAACCATAGTGAATTTCGCTGTATCTATGGGTGTAATCAGATCGTGGCCTCCAACAAAAGAGTGCATTTAACTGGATGAACTGAATAAAAGGTTTCATTGGGTCGGTTTGTGAGGCTGAACTGACCCGACCCACAATTATTTTAAATTTATTTTACCCGACCCAACTCGGGTTTATCCATAAACCGATCCAACCCAACCCGTTTCGGGTCGGGTCAAGTCGATTTTTCAGATTGTGATTTTCAAGTCCAATCCTATTTAGCACAATCGGTGTACACAATCTACGTGGAACTATTGTGTCATTAAACGAGAGATACAATTACATAAATCGCTTAATTCTACCTTGTCTATCACATCGATGTCATCTAAATTGATATTGTAGCACCAATTGTGATAGATAACATTATTCTTCTTGTAGTTGATTAATGGATTGCCATGAAGTGTACCAGCCGATTGCCACCTCAGCCTTTAGGGGTGCATCGTGCGGGTATTAACAAGTGATATGATATCAGTTAGAATAGGATTAAAATACACATTTATTCTTCAGACATGTTTACACATAAAGTCGAGGATTTAACACATTTAGTAGTGCCGCGCACTGCTCACCCAACTTTGACAACGAAAGCCTATTGTATTTAGGAAAAATTGCAATAGTTGTCTTTAATCTTTTCAATTTTGCAAACGTTACCCTAATTTTCAATTTGTGTCAGTGTAACCTTTCGAAAATATGCAGCAGAGGTCCAAGTGAATGAAAATCATCTATTTGACCATTAGTTGATCAAAGAAATTGATTTTGACCAAATTTAAAATGTATAAAATGGTAACTTTGCTATTTACTACATTAAATAAACAAACAAAATAATCAAAATAATCTGAAAAAAAATAATAAATAAATAAATAATGTTATCTTCTTCCCAACCCCACACTCCCTCAAAACCCTCCCACCCCAACCTCGTCCTTAAAAATTAGCAGCCACCGTCGGCCAGCAAACAGAAATCAAGCAAAATGATTAACCCAGCAAAAAATGGTTAGAGAAATCTCCTAACATCGGTCATCTTCTTACCACTGTAATCGAGCAAAATTTGACCACAATAAAATCTTATCACTGTAAAACCAAATGGTACAACCCCGACAACCCTTCAGTTTTCGTAACCTAACAGCCTTTTAGCCCCAGATTTTGATAACCCACAGTTGCCATGTCGAGAGAAAAAAAAAATAGCAATTCTTTCAATTCCATATTTTGTTTGGCTGATGACGTCCATTCTTAAATTAACTTGAGGTATGCATTCATGTTGAGCTGATGAAGAACTAAGAGATTTTATCCAAAGAAACCTTAGTTTCAATTAAAAAAAGAAACATTCAAGCCTTAGTTCCATGGATTCAAGAAAGAGTAAATGGGTTGCGTTTGATTTTGTTTTGAAATGGAGGTGGGGATAAGAGTGGGAAAGAAGATTAAATGGGTTGGGAAGGCCGTCGGCAGCGATGGCGATGGCGATGGCGATGGCGAGTCATGGTGGTTAGAGGATTTATTTGGTTTGGTTTATGGGGTGGGGTGAATTATGAATATGATGTACAGTTCTTTTATTTTATTTTTATTTTGTTTTAATTATTTTAAGGGATAAATAGCAAAGTTATTATTTTACTCATTTTATATTTGATCAAAATCAACTTATTTGGTCAACTAGCGGTCCCATTTGGGCCTTTGCTACATATTTCTGAAATTTAGGAACCTTCGTTGATACAAATTAAAGGTTAGGGGTGAAGTTTGTAAAAATTGAAAAGATTAGGGACCGCTGTTGCAATTTTTTCTAAAAACAATGAAATCTAAAACAATATAGAATTAATTTTTTAGCACTTAACCACCATTGGATTTCATTTTTAGTAAATGATTCGTAGAGAAAAAAGATATTTAGACTACTATTTTTAAATAGATATGAGATTTAAACTTTATGAGGAGTTGAATTTACTAAACATGTGTACCGAGCTATAATCTCCAACTTCAATTTTTTTTTTTCTGCCATGCTATATTGTAACATCTAGTGTCGTACTCTATCAAAACAATTTTTTAAAAATAAATTTATATGGAAAATCTGCTCAACTAAGAAGTGATTGTCAAGTTCAATACAATTTTGGTAATAAAAAGAGGGTTTTAATTATTTTTTCGTGTATAACAATTTGTACCATTTGATTGTTCAAAACATAACACAATTAGAAGATAAATTTTCTTCTTCTATGAGTGGTTAAACAATTAATACGAATGGAGAAAATTGTGAAAAAGTTTAAATATTTCTATTTTAATTATGCAATACGTATGCAGCCATTTTTTCTAACATATAACTAGATTAAAACTACTTAAAATAGTAAAACAGACGAGAAAGGTAACTTTCATTCTAGAAAGAATTGCTAATTTTCATCACTCAAACATTCTGTACTTATTTTTCTTCACTTAGAGAAGAAGAATTCAAAAAAGAAATAAAATAAAGAAAAGCTCACTATAGGTGGAAAATAAACATTCTCGTGAATGACAACTTAAGCAATTTTTATAGGTCAGAGATTTTGAGCTCAAGTGCAGTAAGAATTTTTTGCGTTGTTGAAACTTATTATAATTAACCTCAAGTGCGAAGAATTTTAATGTACTAGTTACAAGCACACATGTTACACGTGATGAATTTAGAACTTTTTCAACATTATTTCTTTGAATTTCACAACCATAATTACATTACTCTTTTATCTACTCGACAAGTTCTATTTCTCCATCTAAAGACTTTATTCCTTTTTGTTTTTCATTTATAATAAGTTCCTATTCATGCATTAAGTTTTAGATTGACTGAGATAAAACCTTAGATTCAATCTATCACGCATGCCAAAGGATTTCATGTCAAATTATCAAGAATTCATAGAAAAGAAAACATACCTGAATCTATAGTGATGAATCAATGGGGTTTGAGGTCTTCCACAAACTAATCATGGTATTCAATGGATTCTCTCTCACTGATGGAGAATGAGAAGACATAAAATCGTGAATGATTAGCCTTGAGAACCATAACTCTTAATGTTCCTTATATATATTAGGTTTTAATAGTGTCTCATTGACCCTAATTAGTCTAATAATGGATAACCCATACCCAATCGATGCTTCTAAGGCCTAATAACTAGATCACTTAAATTAATCCTATTTAATTAGATAGCCTATACAACAATTGTTAATTAAAAATATAAGCCCATCATAGGAAATAATATCCCAACAATCTCACATTTGGGCTACTTATGTTTTCTGAAGACAATTGTATTCCATAATCTTATGCATACACTAAATTTGCTATCTTGTCTTGAAACAACTCCTCACTTACAATTTGGTCCATCTCATATAACATCTCGTTATACTCGTTTCGTAACTAGATCCATTAATGGTCACCATATGAAGTATATTTAACAACATATATCAAGTATGAATGTGCAGCAGGAAATTACATGCAATATGATCTTAAACATACATATTTCCAACTAGTCATTCTTTATTCCGTAGTGAGAATAATCCTTAGTCGTTCCAATTTTTTTATGTTGAAACCACAATCATAAATAATATATTCAGAGTACATAAAATTTAAACCATTTACTTTATTCTACAAAAAAAAAAAAACCAAATGTATATAAATAAATATCACTAACACATGTCCAATCAAAAGAATATCTAATGAATACAAACTTCCACTAATTTAGCATATTATCTAATAAAACCATGCACATATGAGTAGTATGGTCGTGAAAGACTTTAGGTAGTAATCACGAGGATCCGTAATCATGGAATTCGTTCCTATATATATGCTCTAAACTCTCTTCTTAACAACTAAAAACTTAATGTCTATGTGATTCGATTTCGAAGAGCTTCTATTGTTATTCGAATATAGCACTGCCATCTTGCCTGGTTTGTTGCCTTATAACAAGCTATGAATTTAGCTGTCATGGTGGAAGGAGCTATAAATGACAGGTTTGCACTCTTTCAAAAAACAATACCTCTAGCCAATAGGTAGACACAGCCCAAAGTAAATCTCTTAGTGTCTTGGAAACCCGCAAGATCGAAATTAGAATATCCAATGATCTCCAAATGATCTGACTTTTGATTTGTGAGCATATAGTCTTTTGTTCTCCGTAAATACCTCACAACATGTTTGGATGCTTTTCAATGATCCATTCCAAGGTTACTTATATACCTACCTAACATTCATACTATGAATGCTAGATCCAAACATGTAAACACTTGAGCACACATAAAACTCCATATAGCTAACGCATAAGGAATTTTTTGCATATATTTCCTTTCCATCTCATTCTTAGGGCATTGATTGAGATTAAACTTGTCACCCTTAGCAATGAGAGTATCTCCTTGTCCACAATCTTTCATGCAAGAACATGTGGTATAATTATCATGATCATTTCTAATATAATCCAAAGATACCTCGAAAACGATCTCAATGTATCTTAATTCCTAATATAAAAGAGACATCCCTAAAATCTTTCATTTCAAAATTCTTTGTTAGAAATCTCTTTGTTTCGCTCAATAAGCCTATAACACTGCTCGCCAATAGTATGTCATCGACATAAAGTACTATGAAGATAAATTTACCCTCACTAAACTTATGGTATACACAATCATCAACTACATTTACCTCAAAACCAAACGAGATAATGACTTTACGAAATTTGTGACCATTGATGGGAAGCTTGCTTGGACCATAGATGAATTTCTTTAGTTTGCAAATTACAAATTTTGGTTCACCTGACACATTGTTTTCTGGATGCACCATATATATGGCTTCCTCAATGTCATCATAGAGAAAAGTCATATTTACATCTATCTGATGTAGCTCTAATTAAAATGAGCTACATGTGAAAGAGTCTTTCAGTGAAATCGGAGAGAAAATGTATTTATATTCAATGCCTTCCTTTTAAGTAAGACTAGACGTGCGTTATATCTTTCAATATTACCTTTTGAAGTTTTAAATATTTATTTTCAACCAATTGGTTTCGTACCTTCAAGCAACTTGACAAGATCCCAAACATCATTTTCCTCCATAGATTTTATCTCATCATTTATGGCATCGACGTACTTTTGAGAGTTAGGACTTTGTTTGACTGGTTGGAAGTTGATGGGATCATCTTTCATAGATTCTATGTCATACTCATGTTATTGAAGAAAGACGATATAGTCATTTGAAATCACTCTTCTTTTTTCTCTTGTTGATCGCCTTATTGGCACTTCATCTTGAGGCTATCGAGTTTGCTTTTTAGGAGCAACTTCTTGATTTTGAGCTGGAAGTTGTTCGTCGTTGTCTTAAATTGCGTCTTGAACAACGTCAGAAGCTGATCATTGTTAATAGCAATACTAGGAAGAGAAATAAGTTATTCTTCAAAAACAACATTCCTAATGGCCTATCTTCCTTTTCAAACTCAACATCCTCAAGGATTCTCGCATTTCCCATCTTGCAAAAAGTTCTTGTTGAGGGATGTTCACTAAAAAGTGCAAACCTCAATTGCACGGGTCGTGTTCAAATAATAAAGTGGACATTTTGAATCCGAGTTGTCGATCTCTCGAGATATGTGTACTTTCGATCACACAACTTAAATTAATTTAATTCCAACAACAAAAAGAAATACACACAATAAAGATTTTAATTTTGGAAAATAACTAAAACTCTACAAAATAAGAAAAAATAAAAACTTGGGAAAATTTCGGTGGAAAATGTGGCTGCGATTCATAGTTTCGCTTAACCGTCGCCTAATTAGTTTCTCCACATGCCCATTAATAAATTATTCTTTTACGATATTAGACCCGACTTTTCAATTTAAGTTAATGACATCTCTTGAGTGAAATTAACCATAATTAGTTGATTTAACATACTATATTTTTATGTCGATTAAAATCAAACAACCGTATTAATTCTTTATGAAGATAGTTCAATGGGCCACTTAGGATTAAGGGTATATCTCTATCCCCCACACAAATCTAGAGTTTTTACTATTTGATTAAACTGTACAATCTTCTATTGAGCAATATATAAATTATTAAACTCAATCATTTAATGACCAAATAAATAAAATACATGCAACAACACAATACTAAATACACATGAAAATAAGTATTTTAATATTAAAAGGCAAAAATTAAAATTTATTAAAACTAGGTTAATTTAAACCATAAATTCCAACAAAAATACTTAATCCATGTTATATAAATGATAAAAAAAAAGGATAATATTTTATACAATATATTACAAATATGACATAATAATTGAGAAAATACAAAGTTATAAATAAAACCCATTTTTGAAGATTGACTTTTGACTTTCTCAAATATTTCTCTAAATTTTTAAATGTATTCTCATTGTGCTCTTGATTTTTGCCCCAAAATTACAAATAAATCAAAAGAAAATGAAAAGAAAAGAACGAAATCAAGAAGAAGCTGAATAGTGGTGGACAATTTTTATATTAAAAACTTAGAAAAATTGCAATCAAATCCCCAAATTTTGAGAAAATACCAAAAACATTCCTCGACTTTTAAAATGGCGCCTAGGAAACGTAGCGCCTAGGCACCACTTCTCTTCCAATGCTTCCTGTTTTCATTTTTTTTTTCTTTTTGCACATAATTCCTCTAGCAATTTGTACTTAAGGTCCCTCAACTTTAATTCTATACAATTTGGTCCTCGAATTTTGACTTTTCTTTCAATTACGCCAGCCATAAATTACATCAAAGGTCCTTCAAAATTTTGCACTTTTGCATTTTGGTCTCCAACTTCACAATTTTGTACGCTTTTTGTCTATTTTTACTCCATTTTGCCTTGTTCTCTTTTTATTTGGAGTTTATGACCTATAAAAGCCAAAATTACTCAATTATGAGTTGATATATGTTCTTTTCATCGGTAACAAACATATTTATGTGTTAAATAAGTGTGCAAAAACATATTTATCAAATACCCCCAAACTTAAATTCTTACTCGTCCTGGGCAAGATTATCTACAACACAATCAAGCAAGCGTTATAATGATCAACATATTAGATAGTTTGCCAAAAATATTGAAGAGTGTAAAATCATATAACCATTTCACAAATATGCTCCAAATAATGCTAGCAAAAATAATTTAATCGTATACAATGTTTGATCAGTGTATATGTGTGCATAGTCACTTTCAAGCATCATCTAAATTAAGAAACAATTATCAAGACAGAACAAATGTCAAATAAGCTCCAACCCGACCCTTTGTGATCACATATTTCATTTCCCGCTCATGAGATTTACACTCCTCAAATAACTATTCATTTTCTTTCCCGGGGGTATAAATCCAAAACGTTGTTTTAATCACTCTTTTATTTTAATGCTCTAATTCAGTTGGGTCTAACCGGCAATATCAACCTCTAATAAAGTGATGATTCTCCACTAGATGAGCGATTCAATATTCAAGCTTATACTAAGTAATTCAAACCCACTAGTTATCTAAACTCAAACATTAAATACAATTGCACAATTTTTATCAAAATTTTCAATAAAAGCTCATGATTGATCTCAGTCCCTTCGGCTTTCTTTTTTACCCATATAACAAGTTTTAGGTTGATAACTCCTCGATTTTTTAAACCAAACGGTACTGAATTTCGAGATACCCCTACAGATTTAATAACTCGAGTAAAAAATGCTACGGAGTGAGGCAAAAATCAACAAGTGCAATATCCCTTTTTAGCATGACAAAATAAATAAGGCTTGGATCCCTAGTGGTCATTACCTAACTTATATTTGTTAATCAAAGACACTCCATACAAATATGTTCACATGAATGGAATCAACATATTTCTAGATAATATCCTTTACCGGCTCGACCACCCCCAAATTTATCTCACAATATGGTTAAGTGAAAGAGAAATGAATGTAAGATTGATAAAAAAATTTAAACACAATTCACAACCTAGTTCTTACAAATTCAAAGTCTCTCCATCAATAAAAAATTTCCACATTTACATAATAATTATTCGTGACTATTGTTCTCAAAGTATTTCAAAATCTTACAATGGATAAACAATTGAAAAAAATTTAAGCACACAAGGTTCATGAATCAACAACAATTTCAAACATCAAACAGTCCTAAGCCGACAGGACTATCTAACATGTCAACACAAAATCACCAATCAGAGCACAATCACCTACAAACTTAAACCACACATTGTCCTCAATGTGTAAAAGAACAAGATAAAATAAAAGAGATGGCAACAAAACTTCCCCAATTGGATATTTAGTGAAGAGGTACAAATGCTCTACTTAGACTTGTGATGCTTTTAATACACTTGGGCAAGTGACGTTCTTGTACCCCTTTTTAGGAACCATGGACATGTGAGACCTCAAAACCACCTACGAAAAATGATTACTAACCAAACAAAAACATGAAAAATGTATAAAAGTAAATAAAAAGATTAAAAGTTAGAAAATTTGGTTGCCAACAATAAGCGATTTTTCATAGTCTTGAGCTCGATTTTGGCAATTCACTCATGGGCATCAAAATAAAGCTTTGGATGCCTTGCCCATTTTTCTTCGTTTGGCTTTGTTCTACTCTTCATTGTATCTCCAAACCTCAACATTGCCTCTTTCAATATAATAGGACTTGCATATTTCATCCAATTCAAATTGTACTTTAAAGATTTCTACTTTCTCATCGGGCTTGATGACAAAATTAATATCTTGACAATCAACTAAGTTGGAAGAATGTAAGTTGATTTACTCCTCATTGATTGCCGCATCTTCGTACAGCTCATTTGTGATTAATTTGTCATTCTCTTCAAATTCTTCTTCAATAGTTGACTCATCTTCAGATTTAATTACCGGTCCGCCATCAAACTCCATGGACAATGTCAAGTCTTTCCTATTAACTCCGTCGAGTGGATTATACCCCCACTTTTGAAATTCATCGCAATATCTGTAATCTCCCACAAGTATGTCATCTACATCCAATTTGACAAGTTCATGGAAATACTTTGCAGGTACCTTCTCATTAAAATATGGAGGCCCATCTCCCGAGAACTTGATGTCCTAGTCCTAATCATCATGTACATAGTATGTCACGAGCATGTAACTTTCATCGGAGTTGTCCAGTACTTTTTTTCGGCATTTCAAATATTGTATAAATCGAAGAAGGTTCGACATTGATGTATCAATGCACGAATAAAAGCATTATCCTATAGAATGCACCGCTTGACAAATTTCACATATTGGACCTCCAAGTATAAATCCATAGTCAATCTAAAAATTAGGCATTGCAAAAACTTTGTTGTTTTACCAAAATGGGAATAATATATCTGAAAAGTACAATGAGAGAATACCAACACAAGACAGATTAAAAATACGAGGGTTAGCCAAAATACATAAAAATGATAGCAATTAAAAATAAATAAATAAAATTGTTAAAACTAAAATTAACAAAAGTGACAATCAAAGTAAAAATGTTCCCAGAAAACGACGTAAAAACTTGTTCGCTAAAAAGTGCAAACCGCAAGTGCATGAGTCCCGTCTAAGTAATAAAGTGGACATTTTAAGTTCAAGTAGTCGATCCCTCGAGAAATGTATATTTTCGATTACACAACTTTAATCAATTTAATTCCAACAATAAAAAGAAATACACACGATAAAATTTTAATTTTTAAAAATAACTAAAAATCTACAAAATAAGAAAATATAAAACTTGGAAAATTTCGGAGGAAAACGTGGTTGAGATTCATGGTTTTGCTTAACCGTCGCTTCATTAATTTCTCTACAAGCCCATTAATAAATTACCGGTTTACGAATTTAGACCCGACTTTTCAATTTTAATTAATTATCTCTCTCGAGCGAAATTAACCATAATTGATTGATTTAACATATTATATCTCTATATCGATTAAAATCAAGCAACCTCATTAATTCTTTATGAAAATAGCTCAAATGGGTCATCTAGGGTTAGGAGTATATCTCTATCCCCTACACCAACCTAGAATTTTTACTATTTGGTCTAAAATGTACAATATTCTTTGGAACGATATACAAATCATTAAACTCAGTCATTTAATAACCAAAATAAATGAAAAACATTCAACATAATAATAAAAACATATGAAAATAAGCATTTTAACATTAAAAGGTAAATATTTAAATTAATTAAAGTTAAATTAACTTCAACTATAAATCCCAACAAAAACACTTAGCACATATTATATAGATGATAAAAATGAGAATATTTTATACAATACATTATAAATGTGGAAAAATAATTTAGTTAATACAAAGTTGTAAATAAAACCCCTTTTTTAAGCTTGGCTTTCACTTCCTCAAATGTTTCTTCAAATCTTTAGATGTATTCTCCTTAAATCAAAAGAAAATCAAAATCAAAATCAAAAGAAAATAAATGAATCAAGAAGAAGAAACTGAATAGTGGTCGGCGGTTTTTCTATTAAAAACCTTAAAAAATTGCAATCAAGTCCCCAAATTTGAGAAAATAACAAAAACAGTCCCCGACTTTTAAAATGGTGCATAGGCGCCACTTCTCTCCAACGCTTCTTGTTTTCTTTTTTTTTTCTTTTTCTTTTTTTGCATACAATTTCTCTAGCAATTTGCATTCAAGGTCCCTCAACTTTAATTTTGTACGATTTGTTCCTTGAATGTTCACTTTTATTTCAATTATGCCCTCTATAAATTACATCCAAGTCCTTTAATTTTTTGTACTTGTGCATTTTGGTCCCCAACTTCACAATTTTTACCCTTTTTGTCTATTTTCACTCCCTTTTGCCTTGTTTTCTTCCCATTTGGAGTTTATGACTTATAAAAGTCAAAATTACCCAATTGTAAGTAGATATCTGTTCTTTTCTTCAATAACAAAAATATTTAGGTTGTTAAATAAGTATGCGAAAATATACTTATCAAGAGATTATAAAATTTAAAGTTTCTCGATCGTTAAATGTTCCCCAAAAAGTAGCAATTTATTGTTCTTGAGTTAAATTTTCTTTCATTTGGCCTTATGCTATGCCTTTTGCCTAATCACAGTTCATTAGGGGTTTTAGCTACCACTTTATTTGGTACCCTGTTCAAAATGTTGCAGTCTTCATTGCTTTTCCCTAGAGTGATTGTGGTAAAGATGATTTATCATACTTCTTACCATGTCCTTATAAATTATACTATGTCTCTCAACAACGTTATTCATACTAGATTTGCCATGCATTGTGTATTGTGAGACGATTTTGCATTCGTCATTGAATTTCATAAAGGTTCGGACGTTGTTCCCCTGATATGTCATATTTTCCATAATATTCACCACCATGATCTGGTTTGACGCCTTAATTTTCTTATCTAGTTGATTTTCAACTTCGACTTTGAAAGCCTTAAAATGTCCAAATATTGTGACTGCTCATAAATTAAATATATGTACCCATAACAAGATTAATCGTATATGAACATAATAAAATACTATTGAACATTCAAAAAAGCTGTAGGTAATAGTTTGCAAATATCACTATGTATCAGTTCTAAGACACCCGAACTCCTATTTGCACCTAATTTCTTTATGTTCGTTTGTTTCCCCTTTACACATTTAATGCAATTGAAATTTTTTAAATCAGGGGGATAAATAATTTCTCCAGATACAAGTATCTCTATTTTCTGTTTGGAGATATGTTATAAATGCTTATGCCAAAGTATGGCGGAATTATCCTCAATTAATTTGCATTTTGTACCACGAGTTGCTGCTTGCAAGGTTTCATTATATGGGCAATTGTATTCAATAAGTATAGATTATTAATCAAAAAACCAGTTGTAATAATATATGAATCTTGAAAAGACTAATTTTATTATTTCCAACTGAATAAGAAAAACAAATTTGTCTAAAACAAAAAATAGAAATTAAATTCCATCTAAACGATGGTATTACACATCTCTTCCAAATTCATAAAAAAAAGTTTTAAAAGACAATCTAAAAGTTCATATTGCCTCTACTGTAATTGTTTGCCATAGTCCACATAAATGAATTTTCAGCATACTTGGCTTTCAGATCCATAGGCAATCCTTAGTCAATATATGAGTAGTAGCACCAGAATCTACCCACCAACTATGACTAAGTACAGAAGCCAAATTAAATTCAGAACATACCAAAATGAGAAGTGTACTTTTCTTTACTAGCTATGCGTCATATTTAGAAAATTCATTCTTCATATGTCCAGATTTCTTGCAAAAGTAACAAGTAAATTCCTCATCCTATTTAATTTGTTGTTAAAGTTGGTGTGTTCCAACTGCAACTTCTTTACCCATATTCCTTTTTCATTTCTTGTACTTAAAGTTAATGGTTAACTGAGTACTTTTTGTCTTTTCTCACTTAATTCTTGTTCTTCTTGCACACAGTGAAATATGAGCTCATTAAGAGTCCATTTATCCTTTTGAGTATTGTAACTCACTATAAATTGAGTAGGAATAGAAATGAGTACAAGATGCACGAGCAAGTCCTTATGTCTAATTTTAGTACCTTAGTTTTGAAGTGACATTGGACATTTCCATAATGTGCTTCCTTATGTTCCATTTTCCTTTATACTTCACTGAGACATGTTTAGCCAAAAGTGTAACTGTCTCTTCCTTTTCGTTCTTTGCAAAGCGTTCCTTAATTTCATCAAGGAAATTCTTAGCATTTTCCTCATCGGACATAGCACCCCTAAATGCTTTCAAAATGTTGTGTTTCATCATCATAAGACTTTATGCTATTAGAACGCTCCCACCTCTCATGTTCCTTTTTATTCTTAGATGAACTTTTTAGCAATGAGAGATGCAGTTTGTTCTTTCCTTAGCTCAAAGTCAAGATCCATGCAACCGAGAATAATAAAAATGTTATCTTTCCAAATCTTGAAGTTTGTGCCGTTAAGCACATGAATATAATTAATGTTGAAAGTAATAATAGGAGCAGAAACAATAACTAAATAGGGAACAAAGAAAAATAATAAGCTCACAATCCAAAAATACATTAAGGCATTCGATGATAACACATATATGCATGACATAAATGACCAAAACAATGGTGGTGGGCCCATTTCACGATACCTAGCAAAATATTAATGTTTAGTATTTGAAGATGAACTTATTTATCTTCTTAGTATTCCTATTAACAATATTCAGTTTCCTGACATTTTCAAGACGCAATCTAAGAAAACGATGAACAACTCCCTGCTCAAAATCAAGAAGTTGCTTCTGATGAACAAACCCAACCACCTCAAGAAGAAGCGCTAATAAGGCAATCCACTAGAGAAAGAGGAAGTGTGATTTCAAGTGAATAAATTGTCTTTTTTCAAGAACACAACTTTGAGATATGGTCTATGGAAGATGATCCAATCAAAACATCCATATAATAAAAAGGATGACCTAAAATTTTCTCATGAAATTCTACAACGAATCAAAGCTTAAGAGAGAAAACTAAAACCTCAAAATTGTACCATGAATTGAAAAATTCAAAGAACCCTAACAATCATGAAATTATGATCAAGATAATCAAGAAAATCATACATAATTCTTATTTAATCCAAATATCCATATGGGTAGCCAAATAACAATTCATAATTATGTATGACTAAATGCTATATCAAGAAATTCATAAAGCATAATTATCATGATCATTTCTAATATTTTCACATGAAATCTAACTTTAATACCACTTGTTGGATATTAATTTTCAAATAGATTGATAAAACCCTATATTCAATCTATCATACATGCCAAAGGATCTCATGTCAAATTATCAAGAATTCCACATAAAAGAAAATATATCTGAATCCAGGATATTGAATCAATAGGATTTGAGGTCTTCCATTGACTAATAATGATACTCAATGGGTTCTCTCCCACTGATGGGAATGAGAAGATGTACAATCGTGAATGATTAACCTTGGGAAGCATAATCCTTAACGTTCCTTATATACTAGGTTTTAATTAGAGTCCCATTAATCCTAATTATTCTAGTAATGGATAACTGCACTCAAAGTCAATACCCAATAGACGCTTCTAGGACCTAATAACTAGATCACTTAAATTGGCCCTGCTTAATTAGATAACCCATATACCAATTGTTAATTAAACATATAAGTCCATCATAGGAAATGTTTACCATGCTCTCAGATTCCTTGTGCAAAAGTATCCATCCATTCTCCAAATTTGGTCTTCATCAAGATTATTGAATCTGCTCTGCATGCATTTCCAAGATAATCCAGTAAGGTTGTGATTAGAATTCCTGTTGAGTTATAAAGACACAAAATATACATACTCTTTCTGATTGAAGTGTTCAATGGAGAGAGAAGGCATAACACTATTTATATCCGTGTAGCATACTTCTCAATTATTGAAGTTCACACTGAAGAACATTCACACGACATCATATAGCCACTATTTGAGCCCCAATATATAAAACTCTTTTTTTTTTCAAATTCATTTTCAATCATTCATTATCTCAATAAAATAATTTTACACGTAAATCATAATTTTTGTCACTTTGTAACAATACATTCTTAAAAAATCCACTGTTCCAAAATCTATTAACCTAAAAATGGGGCTCAAACAAACCAATAATTTTCTTAAAATATTTTAGATCTCTCATCATGCCAACTATATAAAATAATGTTACACATTTTATGATTCAACATATAATTACTATAAGAGATTATTAAACCCCCAAATATAAGTGGTCATACCTACTAACAGTACAAATTGAAAAGGAAAAGATACCAGGAGGTGGCAAATATTGAAACCTTTCACAATACTAACGAAGGAGCAGAAGATTCGAATGGTAGGAATGGACTAGATAAAAAATACAAATCAAAATAATTTAGAAATCTTACCCACATCTCCTCTTTTATAACCATAGTTATAGAGCTACAAACAATATATATTTACGAGGAGACAATGCAAACTCATCTAAAAAACATAAACGAAATATTAAAGACTTTGGGATTTTTTTTTTTACGGAAGTAATAACACAATGCAATACTATGACATTGAAACAACTTAACCTCAAAATATGAGCTAAATTACCAGCTCAAACTTTGAATTATAGATAGGGAAGATCCCAGGAAGGAAAAGACTTTAATAGAAAACTACAAATTGGGGAAGGGAAGGAAAATCAACGGTATAGAGAGAGAGAGAGAGAGAGAGAGCGCCTAATTTGGGGAAGGAAGATGATGAAGGTAAGAGACGTGCGTATGGGTTAGAGGTGTACTGTAGAGAGAGTGTGGTTAGAGATGTACTCTATTTATGGAGACCACCGTATAATTAGGATCCGTTTGATTGCAAGAGTGCAATTTGGGTGGAAAGAAAATGAATTTCAGATAATTGAATTGTCTAGAATTGTTTTCCTGAGAATTGTCAATTAATTGTGTTTGATTAGTATAATTTTTCACGTGGAAAATATTGAAATTTTGGATCTTTTGATGTACATTTGGTTTTATTTTACATGAAACGTGTCCATTGAAAGGATAAAATTTGTTACNAATTGTCTAGAATTGTTTTCCTGAAAATTGTCAATTAATTGTGGTTCATTAGTATAATTTTTCACGTGGAAAATATTGAAATTTTGGATCTTTTGATGTACATTTGGTTTTATTTTACATGAAACGTGTCCATTGAAAGGATAAAATTTGTTACAATCGGAAATAAAATTTATTTCCATTGCAAAAAAAAAAAAAAAATGTAAACAGGGTTGATTTTTCACAAAATCATTGAATTGGCGTGTGTGTAAGACAAAATTAAAAAAATGAATTGCCAAGAGAATGATGCCAATCAAACACTCATTTTTGTAAAAAGATGGAATTTTATTTCCAATTCATGGAAATGATGTGTTATCAAACGGGCCCTTAGAGAAAAAATGAAAAAGACCCAAAATGATGTCTTATTGGTCGAAATGGCGAATGCTAAATTCCCGACTTGGCTCTAATATGTTTGTAAGGGAAGAAATTCAAATTGTTATATGGCACAATTTTATCATAAAGCATTCTAAGATTCAAGTAATAAAGCAATGAAAAAAAAAAATTCAATAAAACTACAAGAGTATAAACTAGAAAAAATATCAGTATAATCCATGCTAAATCATCTAACAAATGCAATAAAATTTATTTCCATTGCAAAAAAAAAAAAAATGTAAACAGGGTTGATTTTTCACAAAATCATTGAATTGGCGTGTGTGTGAGACAAAATTAAAAAAATGAATTGCCAAGAGAATGATGCCAATCAAACACTCATTTTTGTAAAAAGATGGAATTTTATTTCCAATTCATGGAAATGATGTGTTATCAAACGGTCCCTTAGAGAAAAAATGAAAAAGACCCAAAATGATGTCTTATTGGTCGAAATGGTGAATGCTAAATTCCCGACTTGGCTCTAATATGTTTGTAAGGGAAGAAATTCAAATTGTTATATGGCACAATTTTATCATAAAGCATTCTAAGATTCAAGTAATAAAGCAATGAAAAAAAAAATTCAATAAAACTACAAGAGTATAAACTAGAAAAAATATCAGTATAAAGGTACGATTTAGTAGATTGTTTACGCTATGGAGGTCTACAAATTGTTGAAGGCTATTGAAGAAAATAACTTGACTGGTTTCATAATTCTATATATGTGTGCTTAGTAAAAAATATTCATTTTTTTATCGGTAAATGTAAATACGTATTGTACTTGTACTCCTGGCATACCTAGATTTACAAAATAAACTTTAGGAACGGTAAAGATTTAATTACCCAACGTTAAAGACTCAAAATGAATCAAAATATGAGGAGACTAGGAAAACATAAATTTATATATGTATTTTTGATCCGTCTCGTAATGCAATCGGAATGTGGCTTTATATCTTTAAAAATCTTCCTGTTTCTTGATGTCCATATTTTACAAACAGTGCACAAAAGTGCAGTTCTCTTGGCTTTGCTTTGCCAATACGTTCCCATGCTTCCTTTTTGATCCACTTCAACGCAATGGCAATCCTTGTTATCAAACTCCTAATGCCTAGCCATGCTCTAATTTGTCCCCAAGTGGAAGAACTCAAAAGAACACTAGAATAAGTGATGGACAGTTTCCACCTGTGATCCACATAACACACAAGTTCTCTCTGTCTAGATGCATTAGCTTAACCTTGGTGAGAAGCTTTGAATGGGCACATACCAAAGAATAAAAGAGTGTTTCAGAGTGATGCACGACCTCTATACATCTGCTGCCCAGATTCTCTTCGTCCCTTTCGGCCAGAAGTAATCATACGCCAGGGAGATATGTATGCTGCCCATATAGTTCCAATTCTAATAAATACGTATGGCTCCATGAATGGTCCTCTCTTTTTGAATAATCAAGTCTTTAATGGCCAACAATTTCTGGAGCAACGGGGAATCGTATTTTTTAGGCGACCATTCCCGAATAGATGCTCCTTGCAAATAAACTTGATTAACTCACAGGACCCAAAGAGTATCCTTGTCATGAATTTTCCATAGAGACTTCGCAAGTAATGCAAAATTCCAACATTTCACGTCCCTAAAACCAAGACCTCCCTCATTTTTCGGTAGGCAAACATACTTCCAGGCTTCCAACGGTTTCTTGGATCCCCAGAGGAAATTATGGCACAGCCTTATGATTCTTGAAGTAACTGTAGCTAGAATCGGAAAGATATACAACCAAAAACATTCAATTCCTTAGAGTAAGGCCCCCAAAAGTTCTGCCCTTCCCGCGTAGGACAGTTAAGAACTCGTCTATGCACTTATATATGCTGCAATTTTGTCCAAAAATGGAGCAAAGCAACTGACTTTAGTTTTTTGGCTACAAGAGGGATACCCAAATAGTGAAACGACATTGTTTCCTTCTGTATGTTCGTTAGTTATTGGATTTCCTCTACCTCTTGTCCATGAATTACAGTCTTATACAAGCTGGATTTGTTGTGTTCATCCTTAATTATGATGCATCTCCAAAGTTGGATAGGCAATCCATTAACATACGATCCGACATTATATCTCCTCTAGCAAAGAGCCTCAAATCATCCATAAATGTCAAATGTGTGATCTTTAAAAGATCGCATTTGGGATGAAAATTAAACTCTGTATTCTTGGTGGCTACCTTCAACATTCTAGAGAAATATTCAAGGCATAACAGAAACAAAAAAGGAGATAAAGGATCTCCTTGTCTAAGGCCTTTTCTCCCTTTTTATGACGCTATGGAATACGAAGGCGTTGTTATGCATTCCATCACCCAATCAATGAATTTAGTAGGAAATCCCAACCCTTCAAGATTTACCAAATCATGCACCTTCCTTAAATCAATTTTAAAAAGGCATCTAGGGGCGACTCTCTTTCAGTTGTATTGCCTCAAAAGCTACTGAGCACGATGAATGTTCTCCATCATGCTCCTTCCCTCCACAAAATAGGCATGTGTTTGATCCATAATAGTCCCAAGAATAGGACCCAGTCTTGAAGCTAGAATCTTTGTGATTACTTTGTAGAACACATTGCAACAAACAATCGGTTTATAATCTCCAACGGTTGGTGAATGGCTTGACTTAGGAATTGGTTTGTTTAAGAAGAGAACTTGAAGAAAAAAATTTCTTCAATCGCCCCTAGAAAATCAGTCCCTACGGTTTCCACGACTTCTTAAAAAAGCAAGACGTATAACCATTCGACCTTGGAGATTTGTCCCCACTAATACTAAATAATGCTTCTTTGATCTCCTGTCTCGAAATGTCCTAAACAAGGGACTTAGCTTGCTCCGAAGATACCACAGGCCCTGTTCAAGATACTCAGATCAATAGGCTGACCACAGCTGCCCGTTCCCAGCAGTTTGCTATAGAAAACATTCAAATCAATGAATTCATCAGCAACCTGTTTTCGAGAAGTTGTGTAAGTCTCGTCTTCCTTAAACACAACAGCAGTATAGTTCCATTTTGCGTTCCGTTTGACCATGGAATGAAAGAACTTAGTGTATTTGTCACTATTCTTTTAGTATGCACATTTTGCTTGTTGATAATAGAAACTCTTTTCCTCTTCACATAAACCCACAACTTTTCTCAATCATGCCATCGTACATTGGAGTTGAACATTAGTTGGCTGATCATATAGTTCTAGCTAGGCAGATTTCAAGTCCCTTGTAGCTGTTTCAGCTATAGTTGAAATGTGCGTGAAATGCTTAGCATTGAGTTGCCTTGATACCCCTCTGAGACTTTGCAACTTTTTGCATCTTTTAACTTTTTGTTAAAGATATCAAAAGATTACCATAATATTCTTCTTGATGTTTCCCAATCTTTTTATATTATTTAATTAGTACTTTTTTTACACAATTGGCATAAGATCTTTTCTTTTCTATTTAATTGAATAGTTTAACGAATTCTTTCTACGTACTATTTATGGGTTCAATACAATAAATGTGTATGTAAGAATTTGCAGCATTCTTTAATATGAATTTTGGGTCAAGAAACTTACTTGAAATGATGAATTCTAAGATCTTTTGATTGTTGATTCATCTTGTATTCTAAAGTTCCAAAATCTGCATTTAAAATCTGCATTTCTTGTTCTCCAATAGTCTCAATCTCGATCACAATGGAATGAGATTATTATCCACATTCTAAGTGTCAATTTTTATGAGATTTCATGCCCAAAATATGGTTTTAAGGACTTTCCAATTTTGGTATAAATTTACATATGAATTTACTTTTCATTTTTCATGCCATTTTTTTCCCTCTTTTTTCAATGCATAATCATTGGAGGTTATTGGGGAGTTAAAGGTGGTTGGGGAGTTGTATATTTGAATTTCAAGTTCAAACTCCATCCAACCCTTTTAATAACTTGTGGGTCGGGTAATCCCACATGGGCGACCCACGATTCGTATTTTTCTAATATCTCTCACTCGCACGTGATGGGTTTGATCCGAACCACAATGGACAACGAATGTCACACATTAGATCTTTCTCGAGATCTTTCTCACAAAAATTCATACAACAAATAGATCGTGCGACCGCGAGTAATATTAGAGCTCACAATA
>CAIGRP010044494.1:0-10213 GCA_903798385.1 Fraxinus cuspidata
CATTCTTCTCACTCTCCCTCCCCATTTTCTTCATCTCCTTCTCATGCCTTCCTCTTTGTCTGACGTCGTTGCTGTTGTCGTCGGAGCACCCGCCGCAGGAACTGCGTCGTCGCCACGACTTAGCAGCACCGCGTTGCTTAATGAAGAGATCGGAGCATCTACGCGCGGAAGTATAGGGCGGCGATCTGAAATCTTCTCTGATTTGTGGCGTTTCTTCGACAATTTTTTGTGGTTTGCACAGTAGCGGCGGTGGTACGACTTGGAGATGGAAACGTTGTGAACGTCGCTGCTCGTGTCTCTGCTTGATTTCTTTTTTTGGTTTAAATCGTTGGATGGTGTTTTGTGTGGAGGTGGGATGATGTTTGTGTAGTAGCGGACTTGATGATTTTATTGGTGGGGGTGGTTGCTTAGCTGGCGGGGGCGATGGGGTTGGAGGGATGGCGGGTTTGGGGATGGGTGATGGTTGTGGTGTGGTGTGGTGATATCTTTGTTGTTGTTGGCGATGGGGGGTGGTGGATCTAATGGCGACGACGGGGATGGAGGTGGTAGCGGGTTTAAGATTTTTTTTGTTGGATCTGGTGGTGATGTTGTGGTGTTGGTGGTGGTGCTGTTGTGGTGGTGACGGCGATTATAGGGTTGGCGTTGACGTTGGATCTGGTGGCGGCGACAGGGTGGTGGTTGTTGGTAGCTGGAGATTTGAAAAAGTTTATTGTCATGATTTTTGTTAGCGGTTGATTGGATCTGGTGGCGACGAATTTGTTGATAGTGATGTCATGGTGGTGGTGGTGTGGTGGCGACAGTGTAGGTGGTGGTCGGATGTGACCCACTATTTGGTTACTTGTGACCAACTGTTTAACTGTAAACTTAAAATTCGATAATTTGTGACTAACAAATTCGAAAATACGTGACTGATTGATAAATTGTGACATATAATTTTTTATCTGTAACCAATAAAATAAACTGTGATCTTAAAATTTGATAATTTGTGACCAACAAATTTAAAAATATATGACTGATTGATAAATTGTGACATATATTTTTTTTATCTGTGACCAATTAAATAAAATGTGACCTATAAAATTTTTTATTTGTAATATCGAATTAATCTGTGACTAATTAATTATTTAATACGTGATTAATAAATAAGTTGTGACCTATGATTATGTACATGTGACCATTATTTATATAATTGTGATTTTATTATATTTAATTAATAAAATATATACCTGATTTTTACATTAATTAAACTTAAAACCTGATTTTTGAATTGTGTATAGTTAATGCCTTAATTGTGAATTTTCCCCTTTTTTATTTGGTCCTCGTGAGACCTGTGTGCAAGGCTGTACTTGTGGGCCGAAATTCTGGGCTTTGATACGAGCTATCTTCCCTTATAGTATTCAGGCTTCACAGACTCAATTGTCTAGTCATTGGACTGAAATAGTAAGCCTATATTTGGTGGACTAGTTCATAAATGGGCCATTTACAAAAATACATTTGAAATTATGCATATTTTGAAAAATCATATGAAAAATATTTTGAAAGTAAAAAATACTTTATAAAATTAACTCACATTTTTATTAAAAAATGACACAATGCCACTTTTTTAAGTCAAGTGTCACACTTTTTATTAAGTTTTATTAAAAAGTAACGTCACTCAAAAAAGTGACAAAAAAAAGTAAAAAATACTATGTGAAATTAAGTGACAAAATGTCTCCTTTTTTAAAAAAAAATAAGTGTCACCATTTTAAGTTAAGTGTCATTTTTTCATTATACAATGTCATTTTATTAAAAGGTAATGTTTATTAACAAAATTTCAAGAAAGTGATGGAAAAAAAAGTAACACTTAAAAAAAAAAGTGACACAAAAAATGACAGAAATTTAAAAGAGTTACAAACACTTAAAAAAAGCGATAAAAATTCCAAAAAGTGACAACAATAATTAAAACATTAAAATCAATTCAATAAAATATGGAAAAAAGTTGTATAACCACCGTCTATCTTCTTTCTCCGTACAGTGCCAAGCATCTTTAAGTGAGTTCACCGACAAAATACCAAACAAAATATTAGGCATATTTAAGTCAATTCACAGCCACTGCATCTAACTGTACAAGTAATTTTCATCAGCTTTACCAGCTGAAGCAGCAAAAGGTCGGATCCAGATGTCGTGGCTCTTGACCCCGCAAACCAGAATTCAATTCCAAATCCTCGGGACTGTTGCAAGGTTTGAGCAAATACGTGGTATTTTCGAATGTCAGCATCACTCAAACATCAAACTTCTTGGACTCCTTAATGTGCAGGCTTGATCTCAAACACTTCATCAAGATTCTCATACATGGAATCAGGATTATCCCTTCTCTTCCTCTCCCTTTCAATATCTTGAAATAAAGACAAAAAAATGAGAAAATTGGTCCTCAACCTCTATTATAGTTGCAAATTCAATTTCTAAACTAAATTATCCAAATATTTGTTAAAGCTTTACATGAACCAAAAAGAAACATGACCCACTTCAATTTTCTGGGTTCAACTCAAGTTGGAAAACGACAAAAAACTAGCTACATATAACCAGCAACTCGCTCAAGTTGAAAAAAGACAAAAAAGACAACAATGAACGTTCTCCTTCATTCCCCTGTATTAACCAATCCAATCCAATTACAAACATATTTTCACAAATACATAAACATACGAATATTACCATGGAAAATCTTCAACTTCATCATTCCCTTCTAGGGTAAATCGAGAAGAAGTGGCCTCAACCTCACTCGACGTTTCGAGAAATAAACAGAATTTGCCAAAATACTTCACTAGAAAGTAGAGACGAATGAGATAGCAAGGGAGAGATGAAGAATGCGGGAAAAGATAATGGAGATCTAGTGGTTGAAATTTTGATTGGATTCCTGAGTCTGATTTGGGGATTTCTAATGTTTTTGGGGTTTGGGAGGAGGTTTTTAGCGTATTGATTACAAGGTAAAGATTTTAGAGTATGTTTGATGGATATTATTGAGCAACGAATGTATTTTAAATAGTGATATGATGTGAAATATGTGATTAAAAAATAAGGAAAAGTTATTGATGTGATGAAAAATATTATTTTATTGAAAAATTGTGATTGAAAATGAGTTTTAAAATAATGTATTTTAAAAGAATGTGTACCAAACAGAAACTTAATTAGTTTTAGTAGTATTATTCTAATTTTGTTAGATTTGGAGGGTAGTGAGCCTAATTATCTCTTTATAAATTATAATGGGTAAATTAGGCCTAATACACTAAAAAAATAATTAATTTGATTAATACCCTATTAACTAATTAAACCATTTAAAAACATAATTAATACGTTATAAAAAACCCCAAATCCCAAACCCCTGAGCACACGCGTACAAAGGAATATATCAATTTTCAGACGTGGGAAGGTTTCGTCGACGAGATAATAGAGGGTTAGAAGCCATTATTAAGCGTGTGCAGATTATCAATAATCGGACGGTCGAGCGTCATGGTGGAGATGTACAGTACTCCATGCGAAAGAGTACCAGATATAAAGCTCCATCGGGAACTGGAACTTTATCATTTCCAATGCCAAAAAGGAGGCCGTAGCGGAGATCCCAAGCAAAGTGGATTCTTCCACCAGTGTCATAATTGGGAAAGTCTTTTTTTTTGGCTTCCATTCAAGTTTGGATTCGATGGCGCTTGCTATGGGGATGGTGTTGGTGCTTGATCAAATTCATGGAGATGATTATGCAGATGTTAATGGAAGTAGTGTTGATGTTGATTCCACCAACCAAGATTCAAGTTTCCTTCTTAAATTTGTATATATTTCTTAATCTCTTATTTTCACTTTTTGATTTTGTGCAAATATGATTGATGCGGACTGATATATTATCACACATATTATAGCTAATAAGCTTCATAATTGAGTAAAAGAGTGAATATGAGATGTTTCATTGTAACCGTTGGCAGAATGATTTAATGGATATGAAGTAGGTTCTTCATATGCATCGACCAATTCAACCTCTAATGAGTTGCAAAATATAATAGGTGTAATGTTAGAGAGTTAAATGTAAATATTTATTGCTCGTAGGGCGACCTGGATAACATTAAAGATAGAAATAAAGTTAAAATTTTATCTATTAATATTACCAGCATATAATCGACAAACGTAAATTTGTCTTTCACCAACATATCTTTCTCTAGCATTACACCTTTTCGATTTTACCAAATGTAAATTTGTCTATTTTTTAAATTTCTATCATTTTTTTTTGAATTTCTGTCGCTCCTAACTTATAGGTTGTTGTGTTCCAAAAATTAAATTATATTCTACGTTTAGATAATGCAAGTAAAGTATTAACAAAAAGAGAATACGTTAAAGAAAATCAACTATCCTCTGTATCTATTCTAATGTTTTGATTGGTATTTGTCACTTTTTTAGTGTTTGCCACTTTTTTGAATTTTTATCATTTTTTTGATTGTTTGTCACTTTCTTTATTATTATTTTCTATCACTTTTTCAAAATTTCTTTAACTTCTTTTATTGTTTGTTACTTTTTTTTTTTTAGTTGATGTTTTGCCTTTTTTTTTTTGTCACTTTTTTTAATTCCGTCTATGTTGATTGTAACTGATCCAAAACCCCAAAAAAAAAGGAGTTGTAACTTTTATTTAATCTACAAATAGTATAAATTGCACAAAATTTATATTGTTAAAAAAATTGAATTTCACAAATTATAAAAAAAATAACCAGCGAGCCAAGCCTCGGTTTTCTGGCTGAGCTCGGCTTGGGCAAAAAAAAAAAAAAAAGCCTGGGCCATCTGGATCCAGATGACCCAGTTAACAGGTGGCCCAGTATTTGGGCCGTCTAGATCTCTCATCTGGATCCAGATGGCCTAGAGGTCATAACGACTTACATATCATATTTTTTAGTTAGATAGTCTAAACATAAAAAGAAATAAAAAAAAATGAAATTGATAAACTGCTAAATTGTTATTGTATATAAAAGGACATTATTCTCTAATTCCCATGTCAATTCTCATTTAACCCTACTTGAATTTTGGCTTTCGTTTCTTATACAATCAGCTCTGACATCTCTTTGCAACCTTTTTCATTTTTCTATCATCATCTTCTCTACTTCATAAAATCTTCATTGTCATTCCATTGAACATTCATTTGGTTGAAGTAAGTAATCAAAGCTTACAATATTCTTGTTGGCATTCGGAGAAGAAGAAAATGTATGTTAAATTTTAATATTAGGACTACTTTCTTGCTCCATTTTTTTGAATCATTTCTTCATGTTATTATTGTATGTGTGTTTATGATGTTCATTTGTCTATTCTATTTCTTGTTCTATTATTAAAAATATATTGATTTTATGATATACATAATGACTTACATATCATTTCTTGTTATCCATAACGACATATGTCTCATTATCAGCACTATACAAAGTTTGATATTTGATGAAATTTTAAAAATTTTATGTTAAATTGTAGTTATGGACATTGTGGATATGGTATAAATATTAGTTTGTTATTTAGATATGAGCAGTAAGTTGAAGGTGCATGAAAATGGAAATGGAAATATGCATGGAATGACAAAGGGAAAACATTTTATATTCTTGTTTCGAAAACAATTTCTTATGTAGACTTTTATGATAAAGTCAAAGAGGTGTTGAAGGTCGATACAAGCCTATATAAAATGGAGATGTTAGCTCTTGCCCATGTAATTTCTAAGGCTCCAACTGTACCGACCATCATTGATTGTGACAGCAATGTAAAGTGGATTGTGTCTGTCTGTAGATAAACTTTTCTTTGCGTAACCCTTTCGAATAACGTTGTAAACAAATAAGAAGATCTTGGTGATGATGAATGTTTATTGTTAATATAGGACGAAGAATAGTTTGAAAATATGAACAGTAAAGAGGAACTTGTTTGAACGGACAACAATTGTAACCATGACAATGTTTTAGCGCAACTCAAGATAGTCTTCAAAGAGAGATGGCAAAGGTAATTCTCCAGTAGCAGACGACAATGATGCTAAGTTACACGCGGATGGACATTGCATTCAGATTGTAGCGAATGATAATGATGTTGATTGTAGTCAGATTGTATATGCAATTGTAAGTCTGCTCCATTTTGAAACATCTGCAAGAATTCTGAAAAATGAAGATGTACAAGTCAACAAGTTGTTTCCAACTAAAAATGACCTGAAATCAAAATTGCAATTGCTTGCTGTGATGTGTCACTTTTGAGTACAAAGCTAAAAAGTCAAATAAGAGCACTTACCGAATTGTTTATATTAATGAAAATTTCAAGTGGTGCATGCGGGCAACCAAGATCGAAAAAATTCCTATTTTGGAAGTTTGAAAGTACAATGATCATCAATCTTGCTCAATGAGTGTTCGTCTCGAAGACCATAGGCATGCTTTGTATATGATTATTGGAAATCTCATCGCCCTTAAGTATCAAGATACCAATCAAGTTTACAGACTGAGGGAAATCATTAATGACATTCACTGAGAGTTGGCATAATCATTAGCTATACTAAGGCGTATATGGCTAAAGATTTTGCTTGTGGACTGATTAGTGCAAAACTCATCGATAGTTATGCAAAATTATCATTGTATTGTGATGTTTTGAAGGTGCAAAATCTTGGTACGCTAAGATTCATTCATACTACTGATTATCGGCACTTTAAGTATTTTTTTTATGGCATTAGGATCAATTATACGTGAATTCGTCACCTCAATGCGAACAGGTAATTTCTGTGGATAGTAGATTCTTGACATCGAGAATGAAAGATAACCTACTTGTAGCAACTTGTCAGGATGTAAATTTTCAAATATTTCTACTCGCATGGGGGTAGTTGACTCGGAGAATAATGGATCCAAGACTTTCAAAAGTTACAGTTAATAACAGGTGATACAAAAGAGCTTGTGATTATTTTTTACCGTACAACATGCATTAAAAATGGAGTTAGAAATATCTTTCAGTTTACTCATCATGAAAATTGTATATATCACTTGCAAAAGAACTTGAAGACCAATTTTATTAGGAGTTATCTTTCAACTTTGTTTAGGGCAGTATTAGGGGCTTATATTGTAATAGAATTTAAGTTCAACATGGCAACTTTATTTGGTAAAAAGGAGAAAGTCAAAAAGTACCTATTATAAAAAGATTTCTACTAATGAAATAGAGCACATTTTATAGGGATACATTACAACATCATGACTACGAACAATGTAGAATTACTAAATGGTTTGTTGAAGATTGCTAGAGAATTTTCCATAGTTTGATTAAGTATATCTAAGAGACACAACAAAGATGGTTCTATGAAAGACGTGTTAAGCAAAAAAAAAATGTGTGACTCACCTCACGCACCTTTAGAGAAGAAGATGTGCATAAAAAATACAGTCAAATGAGTTGAAGGTGAATCAGGTATCCAAGGACATGTATCAGGTTGGTGACAATTTAGAACACTACTTTGTGAACTTGGATAAATAGACATGTACGTGCAAAAAATTTGATTTGGACAAGTTCCCATGCCGCATGTGTCGTGAGGTTTAAAAGAGATGAAGGCTACAACCTATGCAGTCCCTTTTGTACTAATTCTTGTTGGAAGCAATCATATTCTGTTTTCGTATACCCTTTGTCAAATGAAGTTGAATAGAGAATTCTCAAACATGTGAAGGCTAGAGTGATATTTCCACTATTGATTAGGAATGTCAATGAGTCGAATAGAACCGACTCACGGACCGAAACTTTAAGCTCAACTCGATTCGAGTAAAATAGTTTGAAATTTTTTTTGCTCGAGTCGAGCCGAGCTTTTAAATTAATTTAAAATTTGCGTATTTTTTTTAAACTAATCAATTTATAAATTTACAATATCCTATCAAAATCTTACCTCATATTTATAGCAAAAAAAATATATCAATTTCAACCAAATTTAAATTTAAAATTTGAATTTTAACATGATTTAACGCTGTAAAAAAAGCATCGTGTAGATTGGCTATAGAATATGAAGTCATCTTGGAGTCGACCAAAATTGGATGAAATTACAAGATATTGTTTTGAAAAATAGTAAAATTTTGTGAGTTTGTGAGTCATGCATGCTAGTCTATTGGTTAATTTTTGTGAGTCATGCATGCTAGTCTATTGGTTAATTTCATTTGCTTTTCATTCAATCAGTAGTCAGGTTAGAAGTTAAAATGTACAGTGTCCCTCCCTAAAATAGAGCATATGGCTATAATGATAAAAATGAGGCATCAATGCAGCTGACCGGAAACTACACAGTCAAGGCATTTGTAGCTGCCTGCGACAAGGTAGGTACAGCTGCCAACTTTCTATATATTTTTTAATTTTTTAAGATTTTTTATTAAGTTTTACAACTCTTTTTGTGGCTTGGCTTGTCACGAGCTGGCCTATGTGGCTCATCGAGCCATACAGGCTCAAGTCGACTCCCTAAAGTAGGGCTCTGCTCGAGCCTGTCTCAGTTCTATCGAGCCACAAGCCCCCGAGTTAGCGAGCCAAATTGCCATCCCTACCATTGATGTGAAGACAAGACGGGCGACCACCAAAAGAGGAAAATATCAGTTGGAGAGATGTCTGTACTTCGTAAGAGCAGTAAGTGCAAGATCATTATGCATCCCTTTCTCTACGTATTCAATCTCATCGCCATCATTTGCATTCTCTCCAGATTGTTTTCATGCCACTGTCCCTTCTCCAGCCCCCTAATTCACCATTATTTCATATTCATACTCCTTCATCGCATCTCTAACTCCAACCTCAATTCTTTCCCTCATATATTCTCTTTACCCCGCCTCTTCTTCGAACTTTGATTCCTTCTCAAGCTTATCCATCACATTCTCAACTCCAATCTCCATTTGTTTTGCTTCCCCTATCTCTTCTACAGCTTCATCTTCTACCTTTGTTTCATTTGCAGGCACATCCATCATATCATCAACTCTAACCTACTTTCTCAACTCGCCCTTCGATTGAGTTTTTGGTACATTAGATGTGCTACTAGTGGGACTATGAAATGCATTAGTTGTGGAATTAAATCGACCCACCATAGCCAATTCAACTAACATATCGAAATTTTTCTCCATTTGATCAAGTTTGGTTGATATGACCCCTTGCAACCTTTCCTTAAGCTTTTTTTTCTCACTAAATCTGCTATATTTGGCTCATGAGATATCGATGGTGGTTGAGATGCCCAAGGAGATTTTTGATGGAAGGAATGATATAACTCAGCCTCAGCCTTAAATAAAAAAGACAAGTTACCTCTTTCGATTCCGACACCATATCAATTGCAGCAAACGCCAAACTCTTTGATATTTCCCAAGCGAGCATTCTTGGAGTTGCATCCATATATTTTTTAGAAAACTTGCTTCCCAAACTTGGAATCCCTTTAAATGCTCAAATCTGTTGTAAAACAGACATTATTATCTCACAACAAAAACATTTATAGACAAAAATAATTCAAAGTCAAGTGTATTATCATTATTGCAAAGAGAAAGCTATATAACGAATACCTACAACGTGACTTTCCTCATACATCTGAACGTCTCAATGTATCCCTATGTTATATTTGAATAAGTTAATCGTCTATTCAAATGATTTTTTTCCCCATAGATACTTCTCTAACCTGTCGAGATCATCCACCAAGTCTAAACACCATTAATCAATGTATGTGTTCTCTCCTTCGTAGCCCATAGGACGTACACTAAGATCGTTCATTCCTAACTTGTACTTGTTGCTTTTTTTTTTCAATACAAATGCATTGTACACATCTTCCTTAGTAATTTTCCCCTCCTTTTCTTAAAGTATTCCTTCACAATCCGACATTCTACCCCCAGTGTCTCTTATCTACGTCTTCACAATCATCTAAATTCAAGCTAGTCATTGATACAGATTCCTCCAACCCAAATCTTGCACGTTTATCTCCAATTTTAAACGATGCTTTTTTTTTTGTGGTCTTGTCATTCGCAACAATAACATATGTACAATTTGTGATGCCAACTTTATTTTTCACACCGGTTTTAATATTAGAATCCTCTAGTTTATAACACAATTTCCAAGGAAATTAGCTTCTCGTGTCTCGAACTCCAACTACTACCGCAATAGGTGAGGTTCACATTACAAGTAACAGGGAAAACGAATTCTGCTTGTCGTGAATCACTCTGCTGAACACGATGGTCGTGCACCTAAATTCTCACAGTTCCCTGCGCATTAA
>CAIGRP010044496.1:0-14537 GCA_903798385.1 Fraxinus cuspidata
TCACGTTGATCACCTCGCAGAGTAGAACGTGAATATGCTTGGTCCAGTTAAAATCGATGTACGGGTCCCACTCAAAATTGGATTTAAACTTGACCCATTTATTGACCAATTTCCAACAGTTTCTCTGTCTAGTTTATGTTCTAAATCTTCTTTGACTTTCAATTCGTCACTGGCAAAGAGTTAGACAAGGTTTATCTGATCAAAATGAAATAATAAATATTAAGTATAATATTCATGAATGTGAGAATTATGCTTTTCTTGAAAAAGTACTTAATTTTTTTTTAATTAATTTGCATTCTATGCCTTATTTATTTATTTACTAGTCTAAAATAATATTTAAATTAGGACAATGATTTATTATACCAAGAGTTCGCTTGTCATGACTTATCCTTTTTTAAGGCCTTGCTATATACTGTAACTAAAAACTTTAAAAAGAATAATCATGTGTGGAGTAAATTTTTTGTATGGAATACATTTTTTTGTTGATACGTGAGTACTTGAAGGTGCCACATATAATTCAATGTTATTTACTTTTAACGAGTGATCATTAGTGTAGTAATTAGAAACATAAGTGATATTTAATCATAAAAAAATAACTTTAACGATCATGGACATAGTTCATAAAGATTTAGTAACCATTGATATAATTCCTAGTGCAAATATATATGGGTTCAAGGTAAGAGTGTTAAGGGGGATGAGCCGCTCGTTGACTTGCGCGAGTTTGCTCGTGAGCCACTATTAGACAAGCCTACTGGCTCGCATAGCCCTGCAAAAATATAGCAATTTTCATTAATGCATTTTGCTGCCATGAAAGGTCCAGTCATTTGGAAATCGTTTTTTTTAAATTCTTTTCATACATGTCTTATTTTTTGCATTGAGATTTTCCTTACAAGAAGGTATATCAGTGCCTTCACTTTCACACAACTTCTTCTCTTATCATACATTTTCTAAATCTTAGCATCTGCTTTCAAGACTCTCCTAAGTGTTCCATTGAAATTTTTTATTAATTTCATAATTTGTTTGATATTGGTATTATTATGCTACTTCGAAAAAGAGCTTTCAATATTTAATATTTATTTTTATATTTTCTTTTGCATTACTAAACCACTTACTTTACATAATTAATGTCTAGATCTTGGGATGGTAAAAAAACCCCGTTCAAGCCGATACCCGTGGGACGGAGATGACTTGCCTAATCGGATACGGGAAATTTAGTCCCCGCTCTGCTACACGCCCCATTTAAAATTAATTTCAAATTTAAGTCTTTTATCAAATGAAAATAATAAATATATCATCTTTTTTAAAGAGAAAATAAGCTTTTTTTTTTATATAAATTGGTAAAAAATTAATAATGTTTTATTAACTAAAGACATAAAAAATAAAAGCAAAATAAATAAAAATAAAAAAATAGATGGGGCATGGGACCGCCTCGCCCCCACCCCGAACCTGCCGCATCCCGTTTTAATCGGATATGAGGATGTGTTAACGTAACAAAAATACCTCACGAGATGGGGGTAGGAATAGTCGACCCGTCCCATACTCGCCTTACTGCCATACCTATCTAGATCATTATCTTTATTTTATAATAAAAATAATTTGTTTAGTTTTTTGTTATATTCTCAAAGATCCAACGAAAAGGTCAATTGTGTAACGACATTTGGTATGGTAAAAGAAGAATTAAATTTATTCTTTAATAAACTATGGATGTAATATTTCTTTAGCTTTTGATTCTATGTATTTTCTTGATGGTAATGGGTCGTTATATTTGGTGACAATATATCTTGATGATTATAATTTAGCCCTTGTTTAATACCCATTTTTCTCAAAATGTATTTTTCTTTATTTTCTTTTCAATTATACATTTTTCACTAAAATAATATTATATGTAAACTAAAATCTTTTCTTTATTTTTTAACCATACATTTTCAATCAACCTACTATTCCAAAATGCATTCCTACTATAAAAATGGGAAATAAACATGCTCTTAACTTTTATAAAACTATTTGTTTTTAAACAAATTTTATAGAATGAACTTAATCCACATGTTGTACGAATTATTTAACTTTCTTTATAAGATTTTAGTTTGATTATTAAAATATTTAGTGTATCTTCTATTCCATGTATGTTATCTAAAAAGTAATATGTTAAGTACTTCAGGTAAGTAAAACCCCTATTAATTTCATGCGTACATAATGCCCTTAAATTTATAAACGGGTTACTTAAACTTGTTATTATGTGAAATGGATAATTGATTATTACGTCTTATATTATTAATGCTTCTCATGAATAATCATGCACGTCAATGTATTCATAAGCATACATGAAGTGTCATAAAATAAAAAAATTCCAAATGTCAATGAATCAAGTACTATTTTGAAGAAAAAAAAATGTATCCAAATATTTCTGTTACGGGGTGTATGCCTATGACATGAAAGATGTGAGTGAAAAATGGAGTATAGGGGACTGACACACCCAAACAATGTCCAATATTGAATGTTTAATCTTAATATTAATGTTAACAGCTTTATGGTATTTCTGGTAGATCGATTGGGATCCAAATAACAATGGTCCTCTACATTTTGATTAGTTAGGCTATACCATAGTGACCTCACAATATTAATGTTAAGTTTTTAAAGAAATTAAAGTACATGGAATATATATTGAGAAATACTTTTTTATTTTAAACTAATTCATATGTATATTATAAGCATGCACTATGTGCATAAGGTTTGCTTGCGGAGTGTTAACTTGTTCCACATTATCCTCCATTTTTTCAGATTTTGAAGGAAAAATTATTCGAGATGACTACTTAGGTGAGACATACTCAGTACTAATATAATTTAAATATTAGTTTCATTTTGAGATAAATTTAAGTTTTAATTTAATTTTTTATATTTTATTAAGTAGAAATTATTTTTATAAATAAAGTCATTAATATTTATCACGTTAAGGAGAAATCTATCATTTTTGCATTTATGATTTTAATAGAAAATTCATATGATAATACTTTCAAGTATAGAGAATCTTAATTTAGGGTTTTACAGTTTGATATCGAGCCCAAAATTATAAAATCGATTCTATAGACTCTAAAAATACATTTCAAAAAAAGGGTATCGTAATGAGTTCTTGCCACAAGGGGTCCTCTCAAGATCATTGGGTAAGGTTGAATTAGATTTTTATATTATCTCCTACGTCTCAATTATATAAGCCGAGTTTCCCTTTTCTCTTATCCCAAATATATAGGCTTGTTTCCTAATATAATAGAATATTTTGTTGTGTTCATTTACCAATATACCCTTATTAAATTTTCTCCACTTAATATACCAACTTCTTGAAATCATCCAAATACATACATTTCCCAGTTCTTGGAAACATGGAACAACTCTCATTTCTTCTTCTTCAAAAAAAAAAAAACTTGAAGTTATGGTTCCAATTATTCTCATCAAATTATATCATTCAAATTCTTTATTAATTCCAAGAATGATTTAGTTTTACATATTGAAAATTAAATAGGGGTAAACTAGGAAAAAAATTGGCAAAAATTAATTTTCCAATGACTTTAAAGAAACTTTCTTAATTCGTGTAAAAAACTAAACAAGCCTAATAATTGGGATGGAGAGAGTACTAATTTGTACTTGATGCTTAATTGTTGCAGTGGCAACATAATTTTATTAATGTTGTATGGGATTATGGCAAAGATGCCTTTGGTTAATTTAAAGGAGAAGCAGATGATGCAATTAATTTTTCTAATTTGTGATTGAACAATATCACTAGGACAATACGTACCATATGACAATATAGCCACGCATGCATTTATTGGTCAATATATTTTTCAAGATATTAGTAAAACCACGTGCATGGATGCACTTTTAAGGCGTCAACATTATTTGAAATCGTAATTGAACTCAAATTGAACTTTTAAGGTACCAACATTATTTAAAACTTGCGTTTGTGTCTTCGATATCATATTAGAGATGGCTGTACCATTGAGGTAGCAATTCATTGTAATAGGAAGGAAGTAAGTTTGAACTACAATTGTACCCAATATATTTAGCTTTGCTGGGAATAAAGATCATGCTTTCCATTCATATTAGTATAGTCACAGGGACTCGTCAAGTGAAACTATTTTTTTTTTTTTTTACTAAAGACAAATCCCCCATTGAACAAGTCTCACTGATTCAAGAGTAAGATGTATTCTAGATAATATTCTTAGTTTCCCACCTTTTTAAAAAAAAAAAATTGTAACATCATATGGGTTTAAAATAATTAATGTGATTTATAAGTTCGTAAAAAAATGTGATGTATTTATTTTAAATCATGGTTTTTGTTTAACTGAAAAAAATTGTTATAAACTAGTAATTATCGCAAAGATGCTTTGACGATGTCAATTGTCTAACCGATAAGATATTTAAATAGTTATTGCATTATGTTACATGCATGTCATATATTAATCTAAATACATGATAATTAATTTTATTTTACAATTTGAGTGTTAATTGATAACTAATTACTTCTAACTATGGCTTTATGTGCTTATAATATTCTATGTAAAATTAATGATAATTTTAGATTGTTAATTTTCAAAATGACCTTAAGTAATTATTTTTATTTATTGAATGTTGATTTATACATGCATTTTTTATTTAATTGAGAAGACTAAATTATTTTATGTCCTAATTAATATGGAAGGTAACTAATAATTAATTTTAAATGAGACAAAAGAACTGCCTTATTATATTAATTGTATTAGTTTTGTCTTAAATAATTTTGGGAGCTATAGATCATTTTCCTAAATAAGTGAACCAACTTCTGAATTTCTTGATCCCCAAGAGTCAAATTATTATTAGCAAAAAAACTAAAATAAGACAAAAATAAAATAAAGAAAGAAGAAAGATGTCTGTGCCATATTATCTTGTAAAATCATGGTCAATTTTATATATTTTTAGTACTAAAAAGTTGAAACTATCCTTTAACTCTCGAAGCATTTTGATCTCCTTAACTTTTCATTAAGGCCACACATTTTAAGTAGTGAAAGACAGATAAATAAAATGAATCGTCTATTTTTTTAAATATTTTTATCGTTAGACAATTCTTAGGATCATAGTTATTAAAATTGGAATTGAGTGACTGATCCGGCCAGAAAATCAACAAATCAGATAGTGGTCCAGTATAGTTGCTCTAATTTGTACATTTAGCAAGTGAACCGGTCAAAAATTGGTTGAACCGCTCAATATACGGTCGAACTGGACGGGTTTAGAAGAAATCGGAATTGGTTCAAACAAAGTCAAGAGTAAAATCCTTTCTTAAGATAGAGATTCGAATGTGGGCTTTTGAAGTGAAATATTAAATTCATAACCATGACGGCAACAACTGAATTTGGGTTATAACACTGAAGTAATATATTTATTAAAAAAATTATTGTTTGTTTTAAAAAATATTTTTTAATTAAAATTATGATCTAACAATGATCCACCGGTTCAATCACGACCTGATGACCCAATGTGTTTTTTTTGGATCGATGATTGATGACTTTGCTTAGGATTATTATCTATTTTCCATCTCCGTTCAATCTCTCTAGTTCTCTTCTTTATTTTTTTATGAGTACGATTTTGATTGAATTATACACCGAATTTTCAATTTTATATTATTGGTTTAAAACTATTGGGTTAAATAAAATTTGAAATTATAAATATTATAGTATGCCGTTAGAAAAAAAGAGAGGGTGTATAACATGTTAAATTCATACTAATCTGTGTGTCTTCTATGCCAGACTATACGGTTTACGTAATTATTGTGTATATATTTTGAGTTAGAAAAGTATGTACAATGAAAGTTCAGAATATAGATAAATCAATAGTTTTATATTTTCTTGTGACTAAAAAAACTTATAAAAAGAGTATGTAACGATCCAAAACTTACCTTTTGAGTCGTTAAATATATATCATAAAACTAGAACTTTCATAAAAGATGATTATCCCCAAAGTTACAATAATTAAAAATAAAACACTTTCTTAATCATAAAATTTACTTTTTAAAAAAAATTATAATTATCTCATCTTTATTATACCACCCGTGGTTGGTTCCAAACTTCAATGTCTCGAACCTCAATAACTTAAAATGGAAAAAATCATAAATATGAGATAAAATCCCAATAAGTGAGTCACATAAATCATAAATCATATTTAAAATTTAAGAATTCTTAAAGTACATAGGGAGACACATGAATTAGAGACCGAATTTAGGTAGTCATAATCTCAGTACATAATCATAACATATATGGAGAGATACGGGAATTAAAATCAGAAATTCGTTGCTATAATTCTCATGCGTAGTGATACTAAACTCCAGTTCGTTGAATTTAAACATAAAGGACCTATATCATATTCATAAATTGAATTTCGCATTTTAAAGTATGAAAAACGATCTGACATACAATGTATGACTACACTTACCTCGTAAATTTGAAGAAGATTTCATAAAACACATATGAAAGAACTTGACCTCAAACAATTGTTTATAAACTGTGTGTGTAGTGTGTGACAATTATAATTTTACATACACATATATATAGATGTACGTAATTATGGTAATCATATAATTTAATTCAATCAACTATAATCATATATAATTATACATATATAGACGCACATAACTATATATAATTATATCTAAAATATTTACGCATAAATGATAGTTTACTTATTTAGAAAAAATCTTCCTAACTTATCTTTCATATATAAGGAATTTACTTAATTTTCACAATCAATCATAATCACGTATAATTATATAAATATATAGATGTGCTTAATTATAGTAATCCTATAATTTAAGTCAAACAATTATAGTTATATATAATTATATACATATATAGAGACACGTAGTTTATGTAATCATATAATTTAAATCAATTAATCATAATTGTATGTAATTATATACATATATAAATGTACGTAATTATAGTAATCATATAACTTCAATCAACCAATCATAATTATACATAATTATATACATATAGACATGCGTAATTATAGTAATATCATAATTTAAATTAATTAAATTAAATTGTATATAATTATATACATATATAAATGTACGTAATTATAGTAATATTATAATTTAACTCATTCAGTCATAATTATATATAATTATACATATATAAACGTGTGTATCAATCGTAATTATATATAATTATATATTCACACATACATGGTATATACTAATACTATATTTATCATATTCATATTATATTCACATATATAAATATTCATTTCATACATATAGTTCAGGAAATTATACTTGTAGTCACTCAACTATTGGCCGATATGCAATTTTATTCCTTAACTTTCAGCATCTTGCTCTAAGGTCTTAATTTTCATAATTAACGACTATAAAACATTTTGGAGTATTATAATCTACCCATTTTAAAATGAATTTTCGTTTTCGAAAATTCCCTTAAACGTCATTGTCAAACAGTTGGGAATATTCATAAAATGAAAGTTTCTAAAAATGAAAATTTTCTGAAATAGAAGTTTCTCAAGATAGACGCTTCTCAAAATGAAAATTTCATGAAATCGGGAACTCTAAAATAGAAATTTCGTAAGATAGGAATTTTTGAAATAGAGATTTCTAAAATGGAATTTTTTTAAAAGTTTCTTAGAATAAGGTTTCTAAATATGATAATGCTAAAATTTGAAGTGTATATAAAGGTATAACTTTCCAAATTAGACTCTACTATCTAATCTATAAATCTTCTAGGATCAACTATTCTCATAAGTTGATATGTTTCACAATGAAATTACTAGTCTTAAAATCCCATAATATCATAAAAATTATAATTCTCATAACTTAAAATATCCATAATAAGTTTTCATAATTAACATATATTCATAAAATCATAATTTATATCCATATTTTGCTATGATTGCTATATTACATAATAAGCTGATTAGCATGGACAATAACACATATAAAGTGAAAATTATAGTAGCTAAGCATATTTCATAATTAAGCATAATCTAACATAATCTCATACTTATTCACATAACATTAAATACTTATGAATTGTCATATCTTTCTACCTGATTTCAGAAAATCAAACCTTGGAACTTGACGTCGCGTAGTAGTGGTCTAAAAATATTAAATCAACCTTTTTTTTCGAAAGAAATATGTTAACATAATCGTATTTCTACCCGTGAAATTTTAATGTGAACAATAACTCACAATTTTTTTTAGGAACAGAAACGTGGACCCGCTCTGATACCATTTGTAAAGATCCAAAACTTACATTTTGAGTCGTTAAATATTTATCGTAAAAATAGAACTTTCATAAAAGATGATTATCCCAAAAGTTACAATAATAAAAAATAAAACACTTTATTAATCATGAAATTTATTTTAAAAAATAAAAATTATCTCATCTTTATTATACCACCAATGGCCAATTCCAAACTCCAATATCTCGAACCTCAATCACCTAAGAGCGTCTCCAAGAGATTCTCTATTTTTAAAGAGTATATTCTATCATTTGGAGAGTATCTATAAATTTAGAGAGTTAAAATTTTGAAGTACTCCAACAAACTCTTTATATTTAACACTTAATTTTACTACTCCCAAAAAATATTTATTATTTTTCTTTATCTTTTATTTTAACTAGTTTTTTTAACCAATATCTCGAACCTCAATCACCTAAGAGCGTCTCCAAGAGATTCTCTATTTTTAAAGAGTATATTCTATCATTTGGAGAGTATCTATAAATTTAGAGAGTTAAAATTTTGAAGTACTCCAACAATCTTTTTATATTTAACACTTGATTTTACTACTCCCAAAAAATATTTATTATTATTTTTACTTGAAGAGCCAAACCCACTCTCTAAATTAAAATGTTAATTTAAAGAGTCTCTTGAAACATGATTTTAAATATTGACTCTTTAAAATAGAAATCACTTCATGTCTAAAGAGTCTCATGGAAATAGTCTAAAACGGGAACAATCATAAATAATGAGATAAAATCACAATAAGTAAGCAACATAAATCATAATTCATATTTAAAATTTAAGAATTCTTAACGTACATAGGGAGATACGTGAATTAGAGATTGAATTTAGGTAGTCTTAATCCCCGCACATAATCGTAACATACATGGGGAGACACGGGAATTAAAATCCGAAATTCATTGCTATAATTCCCGTACGTAGTGATACTAAACTCCGGTTCATTAAACTTAATATATATGACCCATATCATATTCATAAATTGAATTTAGCATTTTAAAGTATAAAAAACGATTTGACATACAATGTATGACTAAACTTGCCTCGTAAATTTGAATAGGATTTCATTAAACACATATGAAAGAACTTTACCTCAAACAATTATTTATGAACAGTGTGTGTAGTGTGGGACAATTATAGTTAACATACACACATATAGATGCACATAATTATGGTTATCATACAATTTAAATCAATCAACCATAATTATATATAATTATACATATATAGACGCACATAATTATAGTAATCATGCAATTAAATCAATCAATTATAATTATATATAATTATATCTAAAATTATATATTATTTACGCATATATGATACTTTACTTATTTAGAAAGAAATCTTCCTACCTTATCTTCCACATATAAGGAAATTTACTTAATTTTCACAATCAATCATAATCACATATAATTATACAAATATATAGATGCGCTTAATTATAGTAATCCTATAATTTAAGTCAACCAGTCATATATATATATATACACACACATGTAATTATAGTAATTACAAATTTAAATCAATTAATCATAATTGTACGTAATTATATACATATATAGATATACGTAATTATAGTAATCATATAATTTTAATCAACCAATCATAATTATATACATTTAGACATGCGTAATTATGTTAATCGCATAGTTTAAATCAATCAATCATAATTGTACATAATTATATAAATATATAAATGTACGCAATTATAGTAATCATAAAATTTAAATCAATCAATCAATCATAATTATATATAATTGTACATGTATAAACGTGCGTAATTATAGTAATGTTATAATTTAACTTAATCAATCGTAATTATATATTCACAAATACATGGTATATTCTAATATTATATTTATCATATTCATATTACATGCACATATATAAATATTCATATCATATATATAGTTCAGGAAATTGTACTTATAGTCACTCAACTATTGGCCGATATGCAATTTTATTCCCTAACTTTCAGCATCTTGGTCTAAGGTCCTAATTTTCATAATTAACGACTATAAAATATTTTGGAGTATTAAAGAGTACTTTTCAAAATATTATGAAATATTTAGTGTGGTCTACTAACGTGTTGTGAAAGTTTTATAAATAAATTATAAGATTGTCTTGTGCTATTTTTTATATTTATTATTTTTTTGTGTCTACAATGTACTTGAATTTAATTGGTAATTTTTGTCCATGTTTGGATACTCATATGGTGATAATCAAGTTTTATATGTTTAGGCATTTATGTTATGTTAAGATCTTAAGACGCTTTGGTCATGAGATATCAAGGCATCGCTCCACTTACACTGCATCAAAATTTTAAATAGAGTAGACGAGGGGATCAAAATTAAGATGATAACTGCAATTAACTTATTTTGAAGAAACTATGTAGTGGAAGAGCCAACATAGGAGAACGATGACACGATATGTACCAAATACCTATATTTATTTGGCATATTTTAATTTCAAGGATGGAATTTATTTTAAGGGGTAGGAAATTGTAACGTCGCTTGCTCGTTTCTCGTAATTATCTTGACTATTAAAATTAATTTCACTAATGTTATTTTTATTTTATCGTGACTAATTATGTTGTTACAGTGGAATTAAACTTGGACGCCTTAAATGATCAACGTGCCTAGTAATTCTAAGTGAAACATAAATATAATTTTATTAAATTTATAATACATAATATGATATTTTTTTACGCTTATAATTAGACTTGAAATCTAAACATGTTATGGTAATAATCCGTTTTCTCTTCATTTTAGGTAGATTGATTTTAAATTAAATTAGTTGACACCAGGAGCCAAATAAAAGTTTAAATGGTTTGTTGGGCGCAGATTAGGTAAAATAATAATGTCAACTAATGGGTCTTTCTATAATCATCAAAATAGCACAACCATGGCCAGTTGAGGACATATACATTTTGAGTTATAGGTCACAATCAAATTTTCAAGTTGATAAAGAAAAAAAACGTAGTTTCTTCTAAGATGTGTTCCTTACACAGGATGATAAACTTTAAGATACATATGCAAACATAACATATCAATTATCAACTTTATCCATTCTAGATTAGATATTTGAATTACCATGAGTACGTAGATGATATTTATACGGAAAAGCAGCGTCTGAATTTGTCATGCAACTTATGTCGTGTATTGGGGGAAAAATACTGCAAAAATATCGAGACATATTAATAAGACATGAATTATATCCTTGAGGACAAACCTCTAATCAAGCAAAATGATCTTTCCAAACTTGGCTTCATTTTTAGGTGCATGATCGAGGTAAATTCCTTAAAGATCCATACATCCACGATCTAAGAAGGATTAAACTTTTGTTCTGTATTACGTTTATATGTGGACTTGTTTTCAGGTTGGATTGATTGAGACATTAAAGATTAAAAAAACCCTATGGGTATTTAGAGTTTCAGTAGATTAATGGATGATGAGTTATATAATGTAAAAAATGAAGTATATAATAGCAAAGCACAGAAATTATGTCACTGTTTGGTAGGGATCAAAATCATATTTTTAGTAAATTTTGTTAGAAATTGATGAACTATGAGGTTTAAAAGTTTTTGGTCCTATAAAATGCGTGGTTGAAATTAATTGTTGACTTTGATTTATATTAAAATCTGAATTATATATATTTGAAAAAGAAAGGTTTTTAACCATATACCTATAAGAGGCTAACTGTGTGTTCTTACACTTAAGGTAACTCGTGACATTGTTCTACAATCGTCCTCTTTATAAACTTGCCAAATGGGGGTTAAATCTTTAACGTGAGCCATTTAAGCACTTTGTTGAAGATATACAAATCATTAAAATACAATTTGAATTTTCAAAAATAAACAAAATTGAAACAACATAGCTTGATTACTCAAAATATAATGCAATAATAACTAAAAAAGAACTATCAAGTTTTCGTTTACAATGATATTAAATTTTAACATAAAATAAAAAAGATATTAAACAGACTGGTTTAAAATATTCGAATTATTAAACAGTTTGTTCATGTCAAAATACCGCAAATAGCATGACCATAACATTAACGCACAATTTCCATTTTGATCAATGTACTACAATTCTCATAAAAAAAATGTACTCTTTTTTCATTTGTTTGGTATTTTATCCCATTGAATTTTTGTCAAACAAAGTTTTTCAATAAGACAATTATTGTGTAAATACTCATGTAAGGGGAAAGTGCTGTAAATTATGTATTTGTGAATGATCCTTATACCCTTCAACCCTAGTTATTATAATTATTGTATCTTTTGCAACCCTACTTCTTCCATATAAATATGAGATTTTAGTTCTCAATAAAATAAACATAAGTTTATTTACTTCTATATTCTCTCCTCTTTTTCTCTTTAATTTATAACAAAACTCTAAATAAAGTTCAAGAAACTTCTATAAGGAAATTGAAAGTTTAGCAAAAAAAAAAGTGTATTGTTTTATTAGAAATTGATTGTATATAACCTTTTAATTCAAAAATGACACAACATGTCACTTTCTAAACTAGTATAATAATCTTGAAAATATACGAAACCACAACTCAGCGGTAAACCTCAAACTCAAAAATATAACTTAACAAAATAGTAAAGAGTTAGAATTTTTGCAATGCAGGTGTATAATACAAATTTGATTTTACAATTGCAGTTAAGAGTAATTGCACTATTTCACTTTTGAAAAAAAAAAGGGTAACAATGCATGTCCAAAGTAACAAAAATTTTGTTTAAAAACTTGTTGTTTTAACATTATAAGTTTATATATGAATCAAAGTTAGGTTAGATTTCTCACATAACACAACATGAACGATATTGTTTGACGTGTTGTTTAAAAATTGATACAATATGTAACTTTTCAGCAAATATTTGACAAATGCATATTGAGGGATAAAATGATAGCTTGCATTTCGTTTCACATGGTGCTTGATTATTGGCACAACAAGAAAATTTCTGACTATAAATAGATATGACTCTCTGAAAATTGAGAACTCCAACTGATTTGGAGAAAGTGGGACACTGTTACTAAAATAACATTGAAAACGCAAATAAAAATTTGACATGGCATAGAGAGAGAGAGAAAAGAAAGACAAATTCCATTTTCATATAATAATTTCTCTAGTTGTTACATAACAATTTCTCAAGCTCGCTTACAAATTAACATCACAAAATACAAAACAAACATTTCAAGAAAGAACGATCCACTGATAATTCATGACTGTTTCGCAGTTATAGAAGGCTAGACAAAAGTTCAATTGGGGAAAAAGAGTTTTGTGAAAATTTTAGGAAAAAAATCGGGGTTATATTTAAATTGGTTCAAAATGAAAAGAAGTGTTGGAGCCGAATATGCTGAAGATATATGCTTTGTGTACAAAAAATCTTTACACCCTACTTGATAGAATGTGACGCCGACCAGAATAGTGATTATTCTGCAGACAACGGATATTTAACAGAGAAGAACACAAGAGAAAATGTCAAGAAAACAAGAAAAGTCTTTATTATTCATCCATCGTCGAAAAATAAACCACAAGCCGGGTTATATAGTTGAAAAATCATAATTATCGAAATTTTACCAAAAATAGCATAATCCCAATATTCATACCAAAATAAAATACGTAATAAAAGAAACAATATCCCCAAAATCTGCCTGAATTTGAGTTTGTAATCTATGTTAAAAAGGCAAACGAAATATTACCAAAAAATGCAAAAAATAATTAAAATTGGGGATTCAGAAGGAAAAATAGCGGATTTGCCCTCGAAATCGATGCTTACCGAGCAAAGCTCGATGACAACGACGTGCACGCTGAAAGGAACTTTCTGAATTGGGGTCATGAGCGTGATTCTGATTACCGTAGCTAAAGTTATGGCCAAAAGACTAAACATATCAAAAAAGGTCCCAATTAAGAAAGATCGTTGATTACTTGCCATTTTTACGCTGATCCGCCAACTCATGGTATCTTAGCACAATCAACGAGCTATCGGACAACTCGGCTTCGTCTGACTTGGATGCTCCTGCATCAGTCGCCCCAGGTTGAAAAGAACTCATCCTCGAGTTCACATTTGTGTTGTCAGAATCTATAAAATAAGGACTTATGTGTTTCACATTAAAGACATTAGAAGTCTTCAAATGGATGGGAAGGCGTAATCTGCAGGCATTATAGTTGATCTTCTGTAGGACCTCACAGGGTCCAATCTTCCGCTTCTTAAGCTTATTATACCGCCCAACAGGAAAACATTCACGAGTTTATACCGC
>CAIGRP010044498.1:0-24602 GCA_903798385.1 Fraxinus cuspidata
GTTCGGCATTTCGAGGAATTCATCGACATGGCTAAGTCTGAGGCTTGGCTCTGATACCATTTGTAAGGGCTATGGACGCCACATATCTCCACATTGGTATGATATTGTCCACTTTGGGTCTAAACCCTCATGGATTTACTTTTGGGCTTTACCTCAAAAGACCTCATACCAATGGAGATATTTGTCAATCCTTATAAATCAATGATCCTACTCACTTCTAACCAATGTGGGCTTTGGTCGTATACCCAACAGGAACTCTTCCTAACTTTATTACTCCACAACAAATAGATTCGAGTACAACCAATGAAGGGTTAAGACACTCTACAAAGATTTTTTTCGTAATGATAAACAGGGATAACAATTTCTTCTTGAAAAGCACTAACAAATGCAAGCGAGCCTTGTACCGCACCGAACAATACGTCATATACAAACCGCATAATAGAGGTTATGTTACCCAATCTCTTAATGATTCTAGCTTATCACTTTTCTAGGTCGAAAGCAAGAATATCGCCATCGTCCCTCAGCCAATAAAGTGAGGCATGCAAATAAACAGGTTGAGTATTTATGCTCAACTGACTTGATTTTCAAACAAATTCTCCGTGGGTTTCTTTCTACCAACCGTAAATGCTGTTAACTTACGCGATTGGTTCACCTGGGATTGGTCTATTTCTTTCTTTCTTTCTTTCTTTTTTTAATGGACTGATATTGATCTGATTGTGAAGGACATGACCAAGGCCAAGAACGGAAGTTGAATGCATAGAAGTTCCTAAATCTCCGAGAAGTTAATGAGGTTCTAGACTTTTTTGCTTGATTTAACAAATTGCTTGTGTGAAAATTTTCTGTCGGCATTGAAATTCTTGTTTAAGCTCTTGCATCTAACTACATCTCTTGGAGGGAAGCACGTGATTACCCGAAGAACTAGGTCATCATTCAAGTTACCCATGCTCTTGTTCTGTAAACATTTTTCTTCATATTCATGAGGAGAATCACAATCTACATTGGATTCAGAAAATTTGTTTCCATATTTATTTTTACAACCAGGATTCAGAAAACAAGAAATCAAAGGTAGAGATTTAGCAAATCTGGGAAAGTTATTATGACTTGATGATTATGTGAATACACACACGTATCTTCACATTGTAGTAAAATGTCGAAAATATGTAATGGAAACAAGTAGTTGGCAATTATTGCAAGAATGAAAATATTATCTTATACATGTAATACTGCAATACGAATTTTGATAATTAATTTTCAAATTTTGATTCCTAAAATTAAAGGAGTCAATTGTTCTCACTCATAGGATTGTCAACGAGTCTAAGTTGCAATTAAACATTCAAAAACAGAGATTATAAATTTCGAACCGAGTTTAAAATGAGCTTAGACCAAGCCAGTTTGAGATCAAAATGAGAGAGGGTATATATTTGTGGAAAGGAATTATAATATATAAAGGACTTTTAAATGGAGTCCCTTGTTTACCCTTACAATTAGGAATAAGAATGCATTTTGGTTTAAAACATCCACCACTACTTATATTGGCCGAACCTTTTGTCAATGCCAAGCCAGCTCTTTAACAGCGAATGTGTTTGACGTTAGTATCAGTGCCATGTTTCTTAACGTGCTTTAATAAATAATTGTGGATCATCTTAGTCAACCACAAATGCACAGGGTCCGCACAGATTTAATGAAAACCAGCAAATTTTGGCTGAGGTATGCAATAAATGTAGAAAATTAGAGGCGAACACAGTATTTACAGGAACTCTTCCTAACTTTATTAGCCCACAACAAAGAAATTTGAGTACAAACAATGAAGGGTTATAACAATATACAAAGATTTTTTCGTAATGATAAGCAAAGATGACAATTTCTTCTTGAAGCACTGATATTTTACAAGCAAACCTAGGACCCCACCAACTGCACAATAGAAGTTGTGTTACATCCCTTAATGATTCTAGCTTGGCACTTTTCTATGTCGCAAGCAAGAATATCGCCATCTTCCCAAAGCCAATAAAGTGAGACATTTAAGTAAACAGGTTAAGCATTTATGCTGAACTGACTTGATTTGCAAACAAATTCACATGTGGGTTACTTCTCACTTGTTTGAACCAACTTTAAATGTTGTGAATTCACACACTTGGTTTACCAGGGCTTGGTCTTTTTCTTAATGGACTGCCATCAATCTGATTGTAAATGAATCAGTTCTCGAATTAACAGCCAACCCAAACATCCCGACAATCCAACTGTCATGATTGCCTTTTGACACCAGTTGGCATTCCACAGTAATAGGGTTGAAAATGCAATAACTCTTTTAACTCAGAACATGAAGGAGAAGGTCACAAATGTGGCCAAGACCGGAACTTTAATGGGTAGGATTTTCTAAATCTCCGCCATGTCAAGAGGGTAACGAGAGTCTAGTTGAAGTTGATAAAAGGCATTGGGGGATATATCCTAGAAGTGATTGAGGTTTCACAGACTTTTTGACTAGATTTAACGAAGTACTTGTGTGAAAATTTTCGAATAAAAATATAGGCATTGAAATTCTTGTTTAAGCTCTTGAATCTAACTTAATCTCTTAGAGGGAAGCATGAGATCACCTGAAGAACAAGATCATCATTCAAGATATCCATGCTTTTGTTCTGCAATGATTTTCTTTGTTTTCAAGAGGAAGGTTATCAATATCGGTGGCAGGGAATCATAATCTGCATTGGAATATTAGGGGAAATTTGTTTCCATATTTATCTTTACCACCAGGATTCAGAAATCCAGCCATCAAAGCCAGAGATTTTATGAATCTCTGGGAGTAATTATGATCTAATGATTATGTGATTATGTAGACGTCTGTGTCACATTGTAGAAAAATGTCATAAATATTACTGTTTTTAGTTCAAAGATGTAAACGTGAAATGGAAGAAGTAATTGACAATTATTGCAACTTCTAATACTACAATATGAATTTTGATAATTACCTTTCAAAATTTGAGTCCTAAATTTAAAGGAGACAACTATTCTCACCCATAGGATTGTCAACAAGTCTAAATGGTTACAAAACATTCAAAAACATAGTTCTAAATTCTTAATGGAACCTAAAATTAATGAGCTTAGACAAACAAATTTAAGATCAAAATATAGAGGGTACATATTTGTGGCAATGAATCGTAACCACTAAGAAAAGAAAGCTTTTTGGCTTACAACATCCAACACTATTTATGCTGGCTGGACCTTTTGTCAATACATGGCTTATTGTTTAACAGCTAAAGTCTTTGACATTAGTATCCGAGTCAAAATTATTGTTCTTTACTCATAATCATGTGTTAAAATACTTAATCAGCGCTACCGTCCCTGTCAAAGCACACATCATCTGCACATTTCTTGCATGTCCACCCATGGCATTGAAAAGGGGCAAGGAAGCACCTGTGACATGCCCATTCCAACCAAATGGGTCTAAAAGCTATCTAGTATTAGATTTCTCATTAAGTCTAATAATAACTGTAACCTAGTACAGAAGAAAAAAATTAGATTAGGAATAATGGCCAATTTGTAATCAAATGTAGAAATGTATTTTGTTCGCTTTAAAAGAGTCAGAAAACGAGAAGTAATATTTATATTGACTGATTGAAAATGAGTTTTCTTACGATAAGTTCATTTGGTCCACTCTTCGGTTTGTGGTAATGAAGCTACTATTCAATTGATTTTTTACAAATGTCAAATAAATTAACAAGGGCACTCTCTTATTAAGTAGCTTAAGATTTTATTAGTTTGCTGATTAAAATGGATACCAGAACAAGGCCATACATTTTATGAAAAAAATTCAGGATGTACGCATGTTCTAATGAACCCGAAATTAAGAAAGATTCTTGCAGAATCCGAGGAATCCAGTCAGTATCAGAAAAGAAAATAGGGAAGAGGGATAAAGCACAGAGAATAAGTTACCTTCTGCCAGGAACATCCATTAATCTCATCATAACAGCTATAGAAGGAAACATCAAGATATGCTGGAACTTTCTTATCATAGGATGATCTTGTGCAATTTTCTCAATTATAGAACTGACTTCATTCCTGCCAATATATATATATTAGAACTCCAACGTAGTAAAACTTTGGCGAACACGTCAATTAAACATCAATTTATTTACTCTATGAAGGTACAGCATTTTAGAATCGATACTATCTACCATCAATCATCACCAATCACATAATTCTTGTTCAATATGGTATTGTTTTGAACTTTGCCGGATTGGTGAATGAATCAGGCTAGTACAAAATACACTAATGATATATAGCATCTTCATATTTTAGCTTTAACGATCAAAAATAGTATCCAAGGATTCTTAATTTTGCTTTGTCACTATGTTTTGACAAAAAAATTGTGCAAGTGTAAAATAAAATCATGAACACCAACTCCTCCTGTTTGAAAGAACTTCCTTATGTCCTATGTTAACCAAATGGGAGCCGAGTGCTTCCTTTGATGGAAGCAAGAGGTGAAATAAGATATAAGTTTCCACGTTGGTACTTACAACAAACTATATTTCCCCGCCAAAGAACTCTTCTAGACTGTACTATAAGTTAGTGGTAGTGAGTGATTTAGAAAATTTATGTTTAATGAGATTTGGACAGACTTGTATTTCTGGCTGTGGAGAAAAATTAGAGACTAGAAAAAGGTTTGTCGTAGACAAATGACATTTTAGCACAAACAAATCTAACGCTCATACACAAATGGGAAGGGAAACATTATTTTTGTGGGATACTTTACTAATGAAGATTATTTTGCAATTTCTTTTGTTGAATTAAGAACATATAATTGGTTAAAGGTGTACATGATCAATAATCTCATTAGTTAGTAACTTGTATGTACCTTAAAATTAACTAGTTTGAGGTTAGCTATTGTGGAAAAGGTGTTGCTTCTTACTTCTTGTTAGGAATAGAAAAATTCCCCGCTTCCACCTACTAGGTGTCGAGCAGGGAAAAGGATTCATAGATAAACATGTGGTCATAAGAATATACATCAACAAGATGAAAGTGAGAATAATGGGAGATAAATGAAGTGTAAGGGAACTTGAAAGGTTGGAATATATCTATTATTTTTTTTTTTTATGTCTACAATATCTTCTTTAAAGTCTTAAAAAGCACTCTCATTCGTAAGAGTAACATGTTCTAAATTGAAAAATCACAAGAGAGAGGATCATACAAAAATTAATATGGATATTGACTTAGGGTTCAACCAATAAATGAACACAGCCTGCATCGGCACTGAGGTTCTGCTCTTCATCAGACCAAAAATAAACACAGTTTGCACAGATTTAATGAAAACTAGCAAATTTTGGCTAAGTATGCAATAAACGTAGAAACTTAGAGGCAAACACTGTATTTAAAGGAACTTTTCCTAACTTTATTACCCCACAACAAAGGAATTCGAATTCAAACATTAAAGGGTTAAGACAATTTACAAAGATTGTTTCCGTAATAATAAACACAGATTACAATTTCTTCTTGAAAAGCATGGACAAATGCAAGCGAACCTTGGAAACCACCAAACCATATATCATATCTGAACCGTATAATAGAATTTCTGTTACCAGGTCGCTGAATGATTCGAGCTTGGCACTTTTCTATGTTGGAAGCAAGAATATTGCCATCTTCTCAAAGCCAATAATGTAAGCCATGCTAGTTAACATTTTGAGTATTTGTGCTCAACTAACTTGATTTACTAACAAATTCTACGTGGATTTCTTCTCACCAACAGTAAATGCTGTTAATTTACAAGCTATGTTCACCAAGATTGGTCTTCTTTTTTTAAAATGGACTGCTATCAATCGGATTGTAAATGATTCAGTTCTCGAATCAACAGCCAAGCCAACAGGTCGACAACTTGTTGTGATTATAGGGTTGAAAACGTAATAACTCTTGTAACTTAAAATGTGAACGAGAAGGACCCAACACGAGGCCAAGACCGGATCTTGAATGCGTAGTAGTTCCTAAATCTCCAAGAAGTTAATGAGGTTATAGACTTTTTGACTTGATTTAGCAAATTGCTGTGTGAAAATTTTCTATTAGAAATATCGGCATTGAAATTCTTGTTTAAGCTCTTGTATCTAATCACATCTCTTGGAAAACATGAGATTACCTGAAGAACTAGGTCATCGTGTGAGTTATCCATGTTTTTGTTCTGTAATCATTTTTCTTCATACTCATGAGGGAGGGTATCAATATCTGGGACGGAGAATCACTATCCACATTGGATTAGGGGAAATTTGTTTCCATATTTATTTTTACTACCAGGATTCGAAAAGCCAGCCATCAAAGGCTGAGATTTAGCAAATCTGGGAAAGTTATTACAACTTAATGATTATGTGAATACGCATATGCATGTTCACATTGTAGTAAAATGTTGTAAACGTGTTATGGAACTAAGTTATTGGCAATTATTGCAAAGATAAAATATACTGCAATATAAAGTTTTATAATTAGTTTTCAAATTTTGATTTCTAAAATGAAAGGAGTAAATTGTTCTCACTCGTAGGACTGTCAACGAGTCTAAGTTACTATAAAACATTAAAAACAGAGGTTATAAATTTGGAACCGAGTTTAAAATGAGCTTAGACCAAGCCAATTTGAGATCAAAATGAGAGGGTATATATTTGTCGCAAGGAATCATAATATACAAAGGACTTTTAAATGGAATTCCTTGTTTACCATTACAACTAGGAATAAGAAAGCGTTTTGGTTTAAAACATTCACCGCTACTCATGCTGGCCGAAACTTTTGTCAATGCCGAGCCAGCTCTTTAACAGCGTCTGTCTTTGAAGTTGGTATCAATGCATGTTTCTTAATGTGCTTTGATAAATTATTATGGATTATTATGGGGTGTGATATCCTAAATTTGAGTTGTTGCATGCTCATTCGTCCAACATGGCATCTTTCTTCCATTCCTTTTGAAGTACATATAACCCACACGTTTCATGCACGTCCAGCCATGGCATTAACCAGGGGTAAGGAAGCACCTCTGCCGTAGCTTTTCCAAAACAAAAGGAGTCTAACAGTTATCTAGTATTAGATTTCTTGTTAAATCTAATAATAAATGGAACGAAATAGAGGTTCTCAAATTTACTGATACAAAACTTAAATTTTTTGTTGTTGTTCGGAGACTGGGAAGGGAGTGGGAAAGGACGAGACATGGAAAATCCACACTAATTTAATGGAAGAATAAATGGTCTGGTTGAAGAAAATCATATCTTTTTTCCCCATGCTAAGTTGTCTTTAACTACTAAATCTTCAATCCTTAAAAGATTCAGCATAATTTCAATGGAGGCCTCCACTTCAAACATTAACATAGCATACAGAAAAAAGATAGAAAATTCACACACTTCATAATAGACATTCAATTGCTAATTTTCAATGGAACTGTATGGTACAAAACGAGCTAGATGGAATATCTTATTTAGCTACCATGAAGAACTAATATAGGATTCAGGGTTTCTCCATTACTCATGCTCAGCTGCAGCTGGATTTTTTCCGACCACAAAAAACGTGGTAATGACTTCCACTGGAATGCCTTTTGTTTTGGAAACCTCTTAAGAATATGAAAATCCACAAGTAGATGCACACAATTGTATAAATTCAACAATTTTTCCCTAATTCGGTGGAGCTGAGCATCATATGCAATGAGTATAACAATAGCATCACAAATCGAGAAAGCAAGTCAAGATACCACAAACACTTTCAGAGCTCAGGGTTCCGGATTGGTACATGTCCCATGACAAAGTGGTGCGTAAGCGTTTGGAAAATTCTTGTAATAAGAATTGTAAGTAAGAATGATACTAGAATAATCTTGCTTTATATTGAATTCGTAATTGATGTGATCAAAAAATATACAATGCTTCTATATTTATAGGCAAAATTATTCCATGTTTCTACTAATACCAGGAAATTGAAATAAGGAAACTAATAAAATCCCAATCTAAAAGAAAATAGAAATCCTATTTTAATCAATAAAGAAACTAGAAATCCTATTCTAAGCTAGAAATAAGAATAAAAAACATATTATAACTAGAAAATGAAACTAGAAAACATAAAAAACATAAACATAACTTAAAAGATAAACACAACTAGAAAAGATATATCACAATTGAAGTAGGAAACTACTAATCATGATTATGTACTACCTCAGTTGCGGGTATGGAGGAGAAAGCTTCGTGATAAGGATAGCAAGCTTGTATGTAATCTTATCTCGGGATGCATTATATGGTGTGTGTGGAGAGAAATGAACAACTGAAGTTTTGAAGACCAAACACGGACCACAGAGCAAATTATAGAATTCNATGATTATGTACTACATCAATCCTCCCACTTGAAAAAACCTCTTTGTAGAGTTTGGCAATAAGAAGATGTATTCCCCCTTTAGGCTTGAAGAATTCATCATCCTCACTTCTTCGTTCTCGCAGCTGACTTGTTTCTCATTTGAAGACTCTGACACAAGTTTCCAATATATGAGTTGCATGAGATTAACAACCTTCTTGAGGCAATTCATTCTGCCAAAAATTCTTTCCATTTTGAAATGTTTCCCATCTTAACTCCATCTCTAGCATGATTTTCATCCTAATCAGAGATTTATGCATCTGTCACATTGGGACGGAAACCCTCCTTCTGAATTGGATTTTCATCATCATTCAAGAAACCATCTTCCAAATGCACACTGCTTTGTGCTGGATTTGAAACGACTATTGGTTGTTCGCAAGACGAACCATTATCAGTTCCACTCTGGACGCTCTAACTCCAATTCTCCATTAATGGAATCTGGTAGCAGTTCAATTGCTGCACCATGTCCAGCAACCTCTGATAGAACGTTTAACAATGTGCCAGGTTCAGCTTCATGTTCTGCAATAATATCACCATTCTTATCTGTAACTTCATTTGTACCAACCGCTTTTTCATTGCTAGCATCCACTACTGAAATATACAACTCAACCAAGGGTGCATCTATCTACTGACTAGGTTAATTGGCTGGTGCGTTCACATTCACGGAAGAGTGTGTCTCGCTTGTCTCGTTCAAAGAAGCTGTCTGAAGCATACCAGCAGGAACATCATCCATACCAACTGAATAGTGATCAATGATGGATGATGACGCGATTCCCTCAATTAGCAGCAGGATTTACTGCATCAGCATATTTATCACTTTTTCTAGTTCAACTACATCCTGCAAAAGCTCCTGCTGTGAAACATCAGGCTTCACATCATCATTAGTAGGACATATCTGCTCTTGACAGATACTAACTTCTATATTTGGGGCATGGGAGTTTATAGCATGCTCTCAGTCACCAGAATCTCACTGTGTCCAGCCACTTCATTAGTACCATCTACCAAAAAGTTCATTGTTTGCTCCCATCCCACTTTGCTTGTGACATAAGGCTTATGCGGCCCTTCATCCTTTCTTATGTCCCTGTTCTAAACTAGAAATCCTATTCTAAACTAGAAACAAGAATAAAAAGATAAAACCTGTTACAACTAGAAAACATAGACATAATTAAAAAGAGAAACACAGCTAGAAAAGATAAATCACAATTGTAGTAGAAAACTACTAATCATAATTATGCACTACATCACAAAGCACCAGAAGTCGATCACGACACTTAAGGTTCAGATTACAACACGAGATTTGGTACCCAAATCAAAACATTACCAGTGATGGGGGCTTTGATTGATACAATCAGTACTTGAATGGTTGTGAGAAGCAACAAGCTTCAATAAGTTAATTCAAATTTTGAAGAATTGATTTCATAAATCCAGGGGTTTTGGTCCATTCTTCTGTTTAAGGTAATGAAGCTACTATTCAAGTGATTTTTTTCTACAAATGTCAAATAAATCCAGCGGTGCATATTTGGCCATCCTTCGGTTTGAAGTGCACATCTCCAGCACATTTCATGCACGTCCAGCCATGGAATTGACTAGGGGCAAAGGAAGCATCTGTGCTGTAGTCTTTCCAACCAAAAGGGGTCTAACAGATCTAAAATTAGATTTCTTATTAAATCTAATAACAAATGGAATCGAATAGAGAAAAAAATGGTTTACCAGATCTCACATTTATTGAGAACAAATCTTAAAAGTTTTTATTTCAGAGTCTGGGAAGGGAGTGGGAAAGGATGTGACATGGAAAATCGAAACTAATTTCACAGAAGAACATATATTTATTTCCCATGCTAATCTGTCTTTGACTACCAATACTTCAATCCTAATATCAATGGATCCCACTACTTCAAACATTACCATAGCATACAACAAAATGATAGAAAATTTATATAATTCATAGTAACCATTCAATTGCTAATTTTCAATGGAACTGGATTGTACAAAACGAGCTAGATGGCATATTTTATTTAGTCACCATGAAGAACTAATATAGGATTCGGGTTTTCTCCATTTCTCATGTTCAGCTGCTGCTGGATTTTCTCTGACAGCAAAGAACTTGGTAATGACTTCCACGGGCATGCCTTTTGTTTTGGGAACATCTAAGAATATGAAAATCCACAAGTAGAAGCACATAATTGTATAAATTCCAAAAATATCCCCTAATTCTTTGGATTTTAGCATCATATGCAATGTGTATAACAATAGCATCATAAATCCAGAAAGCAAGGGCAAATATACCACAAAAACTTTGTTGCAAATATCTCAGAGCTCAGGGTGTTCCAGATTGGTCCATATCCCATATCCCATGATAAAGCAGCAGAAGTAGATCACGACGCATATGATTCAGATCAAGCATGATTACGGTACCCAAATGAAAACGTTACCAATGACCGGAGCTGTGATTGATACGATCAATACTGGTATGGCTATGAGAAGCAATGGCCTCAAAGAAGTTATTTCAAATTTGAAGAATTGATCAATAATCCAGTGGTGCATATTTGGTCTGTTCTTCGGTTGGAGGTAATGAAGCTACTATTCAAGTGATAATTTTTATGCGAATATCAAATAAATTAACAAGGGCTCTCTCTTATTTAATAGCTTAAGGTTTTATTAGTTGGCTGATTAAAATGGATATCAGAACATGGCCATAAATTCTATGAAGGAAAAAGTACAGAATTTACAAATGTTCTATTGAATACAAAACTCTTGAATATCAAAGCAACGGCTATAGAAGGAAACATATGAATGCTCTGAACTTGCTTATCATGGGCAAATCTTGTGCAATTTTCTCAATTATAGAACTGCTTCTATTTTCTTTCCTGTCAATAAATTCACTGTATATATTTTTTTCAGAACTCCAACATAGATATAAGTTTCAAAAAATATGTCATTTAATATATTTTTTTCACTGTGTATAGGTACTATGTTTTAGGATTAATACTAATCATCATCAATCTTGGTGGTTGTGGGTCACCTAACTCTTCTCCATTTTTATTGTGATAAATTTTAACGAAATGGTCAATCGATCAGGCCACTACAACAAAGGCCTAAATAGAATTGTTCATATTTTAGCTTTAATGATTAAATATAGCATCCGAGCATTCTTGATTTAGCTTTGTCACTACATTTTGACAAAAGATTGTGCAAGTGTTGAATAAAATTACGAATACCAAATAAGATATAAGTTTCTAAGTTAATAATTATATCAAACTCATATTCACCTGCCAAAGAAGTCTCTTGACTGTACTATAAACTAGTGGTAGCAAGTGGTTAAGAAAATTTACCTGTAATGAGGTTGGACAGACTTGTATTATCTGGCTGTGGGGGAAAAAAATTAGAGACAGAAAAATGGTTTGTCATGGACAGATGACATTTTTGCACAAACCAGTCCAAATTTCATACACGGAAGGGAAGAGAAATAATTACTGTTTCTGGGATACTCTTCTAATCAATTTATTTTGCAATTTCCGTCGAGTTGAATTAAGAACATATACTTGGTAAAAGCTGTACGTGATCAATAATATCATTAAATTTTAATATATAAGTACCTTAAAATTAACTAGTTTGGGGTTAGCTTTTGTGGAAAAGGTGTCACTTCTTACTTCTTGTTAGGAATGGAATAATGCCCCACTTCCACCCACTAGGTGTGAGGACGGGGATGAGGATTCATAGATAAACAACTGGTCATAAGAATATACGTAACAAGTGAAAGAAAGATCGATGGGGATAAATGAAGATTAAGACAAATTGAATGGTAGGAACATATCTTCTTTGGAGTATTAAAAAAGAACACTCATTCATAAGAGTAACACATTCTCAATAGAAAAAATCACAAGAGAGAGGACCAAAAAAAGGCTATTAATATAGGGTTCAACCGTAAAATGAACACAGCCTACATTGGCACTGAGGTTCTGCATCTTAGCCAGCCTACAAATGCACACAGTTTGCACAGTTTTAATGAAAACGAGCAAATTTTGACTGAAGTGCATAAAAAATGTAGAAAATTAGAGACAAACACAGTATTTACAGGAACTCTACCTTACTTTATTACCCATAACTACGAAATTCGAGTTCAAAAAGTGAAGGGTTAACACACTATACAAAGATTGTTTCATAATGATAAACAAAGATGACAATTTCTTCTTGAAAAGAAATGACAAATGCAAGCGAACCTTTGACCCTACCAAACCATGTGTCACATTCAAACCTCAAAATAGAGGTTCTGTTACCTGAATGATTCTAGCTTGGGAGTACTTTTCTATGTCGAAAGCGAGAATATCGCTATCTTCTCTAAGCCAATGAAGTGAGCCGTGCAAGTAAAAAGGTAAAGTATTCATGCCATCTTCTCAAAGCTCAAATCACTTGACTTGCAGCAAATTCTATATGGGTTTCTTCTCACTTATTTGAACCGACTTTAAATGCTGTGAATTTAAGCACTTGGTTCACCTTGGATTGGTCTATTACAAAGAACTTCTATCAATCTGATTGTAAATGAACCATTTCTCAATTCCAACCATCATGATTGCCTTCTGACACCAGTTGGAATTCCACAATTATAGGGTCGAAAATGCTATAACTCTAGTATCTTAAAACGTGAACGAAAAGAAGACCACCACACGAGGCCAAGACCGAAGCTTGAATGTGTATTATTTCCTAAATTTCTGGCATTTTATAGGGTAAGGAGACTCTAGTTTAAGTTTGTAAAAGACTTTGGGAGATGTATCCGAGAACGGAACGAGGTCACAGACATTGTGACTTGATTTAACAAAGTGCTTGTGTGAAAATTTTCTATTAGAAATATAGTCATTGAAATCCTTGTTTAAGCTTTTGCATCTAACTAAATCTCTTGGAGGAAAGCATGATTTGACGTGAAGAATTAGGCCATCATTCAAGTTACCCATGCTTTTGTTCTGTAATGATTTTCTTTGTTTTCACGAGAGAGGTATCAATATCTGGGATGGGGAATCATAATCTACATTGGATAAGGGGAAATTTGTTTCCATATTTATTTTTACTGCCAGGATTCAGTAAGCTAGCCACCAAAGACAGAGATTTTGCAAATTTGGGAAAGTAGTTATGACTTGACGATTATGTGAAAATGCATATGTATGTGTGAGATTTAGAAAAATGTCGTAAATCTTATAGTTCTTTTTTTTTTTTTGGTTCAAAGATGTAAATGTGTTTCGGAAAGAAGCAATTGAAATTATTGCAAAGATAAAAATTATTATCTTATACTTCTAAGAATTTTGATAATTAGTTTTCTACATTTGGTTCCTAAATTTAAAGGAGTCAACTATTCTTACTCATAGGATTGTCAACGAGTCCAAATTGCTATACAACATTGAAAAACTTAGGTTCTAATACACAAAGGACTTCTAAATGGAGTTCCTTGTCTACCCTTGCAACTAGAAATGATAAAACATTTTGTCTTAAAACATCCACAACTACTTATGCTGGTTGAACATTTTGTAAATGTCAGTCCTGCTATCTAATAGCTAATGTATTTGATGTTAGCATCAGTCTTGTAATTATTATTCTTTACTCCATGTCCTTGATGTTAGTATTGGTCTCGTAATTATTATTCTTTACTCCATGTCCATTGTTTTAATTCTTAATGTGCTCTAATACTTAATTGTGGATAATCTAGGGGTGTGATGCCCTGAATTTGTGTTGTCTCATGGTGTTCGCAAACACTGACACTCTACCTTGATTCTGTCCCTGTCAAAGTACACACCACCCGCACATTTCATGCACGTCCAGCCATGGCATTGACAGGAGGCAAGGAAGCGCCTGCGCCATATCCATTCCATCCAAAAGTATCTATTATTAGATTTCTTATTAAATCTAATAACAAATGGAATTGAAGTTTCTGTTCAGAGACTGGGATGGGAGCAGGAAAAGACGAGACATGGAAAAATCAAACATAATTTCAGGGTAAAACAAATGGTCTGGTTGAAGAAAGTCGTATTTTTTTTCCCCATGGTAAGCTTTCTTTAACTACCAACTCTTCAAACCTTAAAAGATTCAGCATAATTTCAATGGATTCCACTACTTCAAACATAACCATAGCAAACTGTAAATCGCTAGAAATTTTATCCACTTCATAATAGCCATTCAATTTCTAATTTTCAATGGAAGTAGATTGTACAAAACTAGGTAGAGGGCACATTTTATTTTCCTCACATGAAGAACTAATATAGGATTCAGGTTTCTCCATTACTCATGTTCAGCCGCGGCTGGATATGATCCGACAGCAAAGAACTGTCAATGACTTCCAGTGGCAATGTGTAACAATAACATCACAAATCCCAAAAACAAATGCACAGATGCCCGTAAATCTTTGTAGGACTGATCTCAGAACTCAGGGTATTCTTCCACGACAAAGCAGAGCAGTAGATCACGATGCATATGGTTGAGATCACAACACGAGTTATAGAATCCAAATCTAATACGCTACTGGACATGAAATTTTAGTGACAGATGACTTATGTTGATATTATTGATGGATTAACAAAAAATTAGAAATTATTAACTATTTTAGAATTTATTGAAAATATATATTAAAATACCGGAAGACTTCCATTGGTACAATTCCATTGGAAATCAGTATATAAAATCAAATAAAAAATAAGTAAACAATTTCCTACAGAAAAATCCATTTATACTTTTTACAAAAAAAAAAAAAAAGTATTTTAGTCCTTAATAAATTCTGAACACTAAACTACTACGTACTTTTTTTTTTCACACTTTCTATTTGAGATATATTATGATGTTAATTTATGTAAAATTGGATAAATTCATGAGAATAAACAAAAGTATAAAAAATTATGAGAAAAAAAACAAAATTATTTAAAGTATTATTATAATTTTGAAAAAACAAATAAAAAATATTTTAAAAAATATTCAAAAATAAAAAAAAAAATGGAATTGAATGAAGTAACAATTTTTAATTCAATAAACCTAATAAATTATTTGATTTTATTATAGTAAAGAATGTTAGATGGAAAATAAGTTCAGAGATTGTAATCAAGCATACCTTGTTACTCTAGGAATGGTGGTATATATAGGCAAAAGGTAGTAACCGTCTACATGACTATAGCGATGACCTCACGAGAACCGCAAATGCACACAGCTTGCACAGATTAAATGCACACACTTTGCACAAAGTAAATGAAAACCAGTGAATTTTGGCTGAAGTATGCAATAAATGTAGAAAATTAGATGCAAACGCTACAATTACATGAACTCTTCCTAACTTTATTACCCCTCAACAAAGAAATTCAAATACTAGCAGCGAAGTGTTAACATACTCTACAAAGAATTTTTTCGTAATGATAAATAGTGATGACAATTGAAAAGCACTGAAAGATGCAAGCAAACCTCGGACCGCACCCAACCATATGTCATATACAACTGTATAATAGAGGTTGTGTTACAAGAATCCTTAATGATTCTAGCTTGGTTAAATAAAGTGAGACATGAAAAGTAAACAGGTTAAATATTTGTTCTCAACTGACTCGATTTGCAAACAAATTCTTTATGGTTCTTCCCACCAACTGTAAAGGCTGTTAATTTGCACACTTGGTTCACCTGGGATTGGTCTTTTTTTAAAATGGACTGATATCGTTCTGATTGCAAATGAATCAGTTCTCGAATCAACAGCCAAGCCAACAGGCTGACAATCCAACCGTCACCATTGCCCTCTGACACTTGTTGCAATTCCACGATTATAGGATCGAAAATGCAATAACTCTTGTAACTTAAAATATCAACGAGAACAAGGACACGACACAAGGCCAAAAGCATAACTTGAATTCGTAGTAGTTCCTAAATCTCTGGCACGTCAAGAGGTTAAGGAGAGTCTTGTTGAAGTTGGTAAAAGACATTGGGACATATATCTGAGAAGTTAATGAGGTTATAGACTTTGTGACTTGATATAACAAATTGCTTGTGGGAAAATTTCTATTAGAAATATCGGCATTGAAATTCTTGTTTAAGCTCTTGCATCTAACTACATCTCTTGGAGAGAAGCACGAGATTACCTGAAGAACTAGATCATCATTCAAGTTACCCATGCTTTTGTTTTGTAATCATTTTTCTTCGTAATCATGAGGGGGGTATCTATATGTGGGACGGGGAATCAGAATCTACATTGGATTACGGGCAATTTGATTCCATATATGGTTTTACAACCAAGATTCGGAAAGCCACCCATCAAAGGCAGAGTTTTAGCAAATCTGGGAAAATTATTATGACTTGATGATTATGTATGTATATTCACATTGTAGTAAAATGTTGTAAATGCATTTTGCCAACAAGTATTTTAATATTTAATTCAAAACACTAAACTCATAAACATTTTTTATTTTTTTTTGGTTTCACACTTTCCGTTCAAGATATATTATGATGTAATATTAATTTATGTAATTTCAGATAAATTCATGAGAATAAACAAAACTATGATAAAATTATGAGCAAAAACAAAATTATATGAAGTATTATTTAAATTTTGAAATAAATAAACATATTTAAAAAAGCATTCAAAAATAATAAAATTTTGAAATAGAGAAAAAAGCAAAAAATGGAATTGAATGAAGTAACAATTCAATTCAATAAACCTCATAATTTATTTGATTTTATTATTTTAAAGAACACTAGAAAGAAAATAAGTTTAGTAATTATAATCGAACGTACTTGTCATTCTAGGAATGATGGTATATATAGGCGAAAGGAAGTGACTGACCATTTGCATGACTGTAGCGATGACCTCACAAGATCCGTGAATGCACACAGTTTGCATAGATTAAATGAAAACCCGTGCATTTTGGCTGAAGTATGCAATAAAGGTAGAAAATTAGGGGCAAACGCTATATTTATAGGAACTCTTCCTAACTTTATTACCCCACAACAAAGAAATTCGACAAACGGTGAAGGCTTAACACACTCTACAAATAATTTTTTTCGAATGATAAATAGAGAAGACAATTTCTTATTGCAAAGCACTGAAAAATGCAAGCGAACCTAGGACCGCACCTAACCATATGTCATATGTGACGGCATAATAGAGGTTGTGTTACCAGATCCCTTAATGATTCTAGCTTGGTGCTTTTCTATGTCAAAAGCAAGAATATCACCATCATCCCTGGGCCAGTAAAGTGAGACATGCAAGTAAACAGGTTGAATATTTGTGCTCAACTGACTTGATTTGCAAACAAATTCTATATGGTTTTCTTCCCACCAACTGTAAATGCTGTTTATTTACACGCTTCGTTCACCTGGGTTTGGTCTTCTTTTTTTTTTAATGGACTGATATCAATTTGATTGTAAATCAATCAGTTCTCTAATCAACCGCCAAGCCAACACGCCGACAATCCAACCATCATTATCGCCCTCTGACACCTGTTGGAATTCCACTATTATAGGGTCGAAAATGCAATAACTCTTGTAACTTAAAATATGAACGAGAATAAGGGAAGCACGAGATTGTCTAAAGAACTAGGTCGTCATTCAAGCTACCCATGCTTTTGTTCTGTAATCATTTTTCTTCTTATTAATGAGGAAGCGTATCGATATCCGGGATGGAGAATCACTATCTACATTGGATTAGGGGAAATTTATTTCCATATTTATTTTTACAACCGGGATTAGAAAAGTCAGCCATCAAAGGCAGAGATTTAGCAAATCTGAAAAAGTTATTATGAGTTGATGATTTTGTGAATACGCATATGTATGTTCTCACTGTGGTAAAATGTCACAAACGTGTTATAGGACTAAGTAATTGGCAATTATTGCAAAGATAAAAATATTATCTTGTACTTGTAATACTGCAATATGAATTTCGATAATTAGTTTTCAAAATTTGATTCCTAAAATTAAAGGAGTCAATTGTCCAAGTTACCCATGCTTTTGTTCTGTAATCATTTTTCTTCGTATTAATTAGGGAGGGTATCGATATCTGGGATGGAGAATCACTATCTACATTGAATTAGGGGAAATTTATTTCCATATTTATTTTTACAACAATGATTCGAAAAGCCAGCCATCACAGGCATAGATTTAGCAAATCTGGAAAAGTTATTATGATTTGATGATTTTGTGAATACGTATATGTATGTTCACTCACAAACGTGTTATGGAACTAAGTAATTGGCAATTATTGCAAAGATAAAAATATTATCTTGTACTTGTAATACTGCAATACGAATTTCGATAATTAGTTTTCAAAATTTGATTCCTAAAATTAAAGGAGTCAATCGTTCTCACTCATAAGATATTCAACGAGTCTAAGTTCCTATAAGGTTATAAAATTGGAGCCGAGTTCAAAATGAGCTTAGTCCAAGAGAGATTGAGATCAAAATGGGAGAGGTTATATATTTGTGGCAAGGAATCATAATGTACAAAGGACTTCTAAATGGAGTTCCTTGTTTACCCGTACAACTAGGAATAAGAAAGCGTTTTGGTATAAAACATCCACCAATACTTACGTTGGTTGAACCTTTTGTCAATGGCAAGCCAGCTTTTTAACACCGAATGTTTTTGACGTTAGTATCTGTGCATGTTTCTTAATGTGCTTCAATAAATAATTGTGGATTATATTGGGGTGTGATACCCTGAATTTGTGTTGTTGCATGCTCATTCGTCCAATACTGACACTCTACCTTGCTTCCATTTCTTTTGAAATGCACATCACCTGCACATTTCATGCACGTCCAGCCATGGCATTAACCAGGGGCAAGGAAGCACCTCTGCCGTAGCTTTTCCAACCAAAAGGGTATCAATGTCTGGGACAGGGAATCATAATCTACATTGGATGAGAGGAAATTTGTTACCGTAGTTATTTTTTTAGCCAGGATTCAAAAAGCCAGCCATCAAGGGCAGAGATTTTGAGAATCTAGGAAAGTGGTTACCATTTGACGATTATGTGAATACGCATATTTATGTGTGAGATTTAGGAAAATGTCGTAAATTTTAAGGTTCTATTTTTTTATGGTTTAAAGATGTAATCGTGTTATGGAAAGTAATAATTGAAATCATTAGAAAGATAAAAATGTTATCTTATACTTCTAGGGCTTGTTTTAGCCCCATTTTTTTTTTTTGTAAAAAAATGCATTTTGCAACAGTGTTATGATAGAGAATGCATGAATAAAAAATAAGGAAAACTTTTGGATTTACATGTAATATTATTTTATTAAAGGATATGTGATTATAAAGGGGTCAAAACACTGTTCAAGAATGCATTTTGACGGGAAAAAATGGGGCTCAAACAAGGGCCTAGTATGCAATGTGAACTTTGATAATAATAATAATAATGTTATATGTACATTCACTCCTTACATTGATTTTGACATCTCCTTTGTTTTCAAAAAATTGTGGGCGGGAAAAGTTTTTTTAAAAAAAAAAAAATTGTCTAATGATGTGTTTTCATGTGACACAATGTAAACAAAGATATAAAAGATGATGTACATGTAGCATGAAACTCTACCTTGCTTCTGTCCCTATCAATGTACACATCACCCGCACATTTCATGCACGTCCATCCATGGCATTGACAAGAGGCAAGGAAGTACCTTCACCGTAGCCATTCCATCCAAAAGGGGTCTAACACCTATCTAGTATTAGATTTCTTATTATATCTAATGACAAATGGAACTGAAGTTGCTTTTCAGAGACTGGGATGGGAGTGGGAAAGGAGAGACATGGAAAATAAATTCTAATTTTAGGGTAAAACAAATGGTCTGGTTGAAGGAAGTCATTTATATATATATTTTTCCCCATGCTAAGCTTTCTTTAATTATCAACTCTTCAATGCTCAAAAGATTCTGCATAATTTCAATGGATTCCTCTCCTTTAAACGTAACCATAGCATACTGCAAAATGCTAGAAAATTTATCCACTTCATAATAGCTGTTCGATTTCTAATTTTCAATGGAACTAGATTGTACAAAACTAGGTAGAGGACATATTTATTTTCCTACCATGAATAACTAATATAGGATTCGGGTTTTCTCCATTACTCACGTTCAGCTGCAGCTGGAATTGATCTGACAGCAAAGAACTGAAAGTGAAAGCGAGAATATACATTAACAAGTGAAAGTGAGATTGACGGTAGATAAATGAAGGGTAAGAAAACCTGAATGGTTGGAACAATATCTTCATTAAAGTCTTAAAAAGCACTCACATTCATAAGAGTAACACATTCTCAATAGGAAAAAATAGTAAGAGAGATGACAAGACCAGTACTATTATGGCTATTGACACATGATTCAACCAAAAAATGAACACAGCATGTGTGGGAACTGAGGTTCTGCATCATAGTCAACCCACAAATGCACACTGTTTGCACATTAAATGAAACCAGTGAATTTTGGCTGAAGTATGCAATAAATGTAGAAAATTAAAGGCAAACACTGCATTTACAGGAACTCTTCCTAACTTTATTATCCCACAACAAAGAAATTCGAGTACAAACAGTGAAGGTTTAACACACACTACAAAGATTTTTTCTTAATGATAAACAGCGATGACAATTTCTTCTTGAAAAGCACAGACAAATGCAAGCAAACCTTGGACCCCACCTAACCATATGTTATATACAACCGCATAATAGAGGTTGAGTTACAAGATCCCTTAATGATTCTAGCTTGGCACTTTTCTACGTCAAAAGCAAGAATATTGCCATTTTCCCTAAGACAATAAAGTGAGACATGCAAGTAAACAGGTTGAATATTTGTTCTCAACTGACTTGATTTTCAAACAAATTCTTCATGGTTTCTTCACTCCAACTGTAAATGATGTTAATTTACACACTTGGTTCACCTGGGTTTGGTCTTTTTTTTAAATGGACTGATATCAATATGATAGTAAATGAATCAGTTCTCAAACAATAGCTAAGGCAACAGGCTGTCAATCCAACCGTCATGATTGCCCTGACACATTTTGGAATTCGACTATTATAGAGTCGAAAATGCAATAACTCTTGTAGCTTATAATATTAACGAGAAGGACATGAGGCCAAAAGCAGAACTTGAATGCTTAGTAGTTCCTAAATCTCCGGCATGTCAAGAGGCTAAGGAGAGTCTTGTTGAAGTTGGTAAAAGACAAGGCACATTAGCACGGCGTACTCCTCCTGTTCAAAATGGGGTTTGAAACCAAACCTCTCCTCAAAGACTTTTTGACTTGATTTAACAATTGCTTGTAAGAAAATTTGCTATTAGAAATAACTACATTGAAATTCTTGTTTAAGCTCTTGCATCTAACTACATCTCTTGAAGAGAAGCACGAGATTACCCGAAGAACTAGGTCATCATTCAAGTTACCCATGCTTTTGTTCTGTAATTATTTTTCTTCATATTCTAGAGGGAGGGTATCAATATATGGGACGAGGACTCACTATCTACATTGGATTAGGGGGAATTTGTTTCCGTATTTATTTTTACGATCAGGAATTGAATAGCCACCCATCAATGGGAAAGTTATTATGACTTGGTGATTATGTTAATACACATATGTATGTTCACATTGTAGTAAAATGCCGTAAAACTGTTATGGAACTAAGTAATTGAAAATTATTGCAAAGATAAAAGTATTATCTTATACTTGCAATACTGCAATATGAATTTTGATAATTAGTTTTCAAAATTTGATTTCTAAAATTAAAGGAGGTAATTGTTCTCTCGCATAGGATTGTCAAAAAGTTCAATTGCTATAAAACATTAAAAAACAGAGGTTATAAATTTGGAACCGAGTTCAAAATGAGCTTAGACCAAGCCAGTTTGAGATCAACATGAGAGATGGTATATATTTGTGGCTAAGAATCATAATATAAAAAGGATGTCTAATGGAGTTCCATTTTTACTCTTACAACTAGGAATAAGAAACCATTTTGGTTTAGAACATCCACCACTACTTATGCTGGCTGAACCTTTTGTCAATGCCGAGCCAGCTCTTTAACAGCGAAAGTCTTTGATGTTAGTATCATTTCCATTTTTCTTAATGTTAATAAATTATTGTCGATCACGTTGGGGTGTGATACCCTGAAGTTGTGTTACTTCATTCTCATTTGTCCAACACTGACACTCTGCCTTGCTTCCGTTCCTTTTGAAGTGCACATCACCTGCACATTTCATGCACGTCCAGCCGTGGCAATAATCGGGGGCAAGGAAACACCTCTGCTGTAGCTTTTCCAACCAAAAGTGTATCAATATCTGGGACAGGGAATCATAATCTACATTGCATGAGGGGAAATTTGTTTCCATATTTATGTTTATAACCAGGATTCGGAAAGCCAGCAATCAAAGGCAGAGATTTTGCAAATCTCGGAAAGTGATTATGAGTTGATGATTATGTGAATACGCATATGAATGTGTGAGATTTAGAAAAGTGTCGTAAACTTTACAGCTCCTTTTTTATGTTCAATGCAAAGAAGGAATTGAAATTATTGCAAAGATAGAAATATTATCTTATACTTGTAATATGCAATGTGAATTTGATAATTAGTTTTGTAAATTTGTTCCTAAACTTAAAGGAGTCAACGAGTCTAAGTTACCATAAAATATTGAAAAACTTAGGTTTTGATATACGAAGAACTTCTGTTGGATTTTAAATGTAAAATAATAGAGAAGTGAAATAGAGAAATCAACACAAGTATTCAACGTGGTTCGGCGATGTGCCTACATTCATAAGAAGCGAAGCAAAGATTTTTATTCAGTATGATTAATAGAGTTACATCATCAGTATTTACACTAACCGTAGCCAAAACTCATACAATACTTTAGGGCTCTTTTCTGTTCGATGCGCTTTGCTCTGCTCAGGCATCGACTTTTTTAATTCAGTAAATCTGTGTTCCACTCTATATGAGCCACATATACAACAACTTCTAATTGGAGTTCCTTGTTTACCCTTACAACTAGGAAAGAGAAAGCGTTTTGGCTTCTAACATCAACAACTACTTATGTTGGTGGAATCTTTTGGGAATGCCGGTCCTGCTATTTAATAGCAAATGTATTTGATGTTAGTGTCGGTCTCATAATTATTATTCTTTACTCCAAGTCCATTGTTTTAATTATTAATGTGCTTTAATACTTAATTGTGGATCAGCTAGAGGTGTGATATCATGAATTTGTGTTGTTTCATGGCATTCACAAACATTGACACTCTACCTTGCTTCTGTCCCTATCGAAGTACACATCACTCGCACATTTCATGCACTTCCAGCCATGGCATTGACAAGAGGCAAGGAAGCACCTGCACCATAGCCACTCCATCCAAAAGGGGTCTAACACCTATCTAATATTAGATTTCGTATTAAATCTAATAACAAATGGAACTGATGTTGCTTTTCAGAGACTGGGATGGAAGTGGGAAGGGACTTGACATGGAAAATCAACCCTGATTTCAGGGTAAAACAAATGGTCTGGTTGAAGAAAATCATATAATTTTTTTTCCATTGCTGAGCTTTCTTTAACACTGACTCTTCAATCATTGAAAGATTCAGCTTAATTTCAATGGATTCCTCTACTTCAAACATAACCACAGCATACTGCAAAATGCTAAAAAATGTATCCACTTCATAATAACCGTTCAATTTCTAATTTTCAATGGAACTAGATTGTAAAAAACTAGGTAGAGAGCATATTTTATTTTCCTACCATGAAGAACTAATATAGGATTCAGGTTTTCTCCATTACTCTTGATCAGCTGCAGCTGGATTTGATCCAACAGCAAAGAAGTGAAAGTGAGAATATACGTTAACAAGTGAAAGTGAGATTGACGGAAGATAAATGACTCGAACAATATCTTCTTTAAAGTCTTAAAAAGAACTCTCATTCACAAGAGTAACACATTCTCAACAGGAAAAAATCACATCGTAGTAAAATGTTGTATGCTCACATTGTAGTAAAATGTTCTCAACAGGTTATTATCACTTGATAATATGAATATGCACATGTATGTTCACATTGTAGTAAAATGTTCTCAACAGGTTATTATCACTTGATAATATGAATACGCACATGTATGTTCACATTGTAGTAAAATGTTGTAAATGTGTTATGGAAAGAAGTAATTGGCAATTATTGCGAAGATAAAAATATTTCTTATACTTCTAACACTACAATAAGATTTTTGATAATAGTTTTCAAAATTTGATTTCTAAACTTAAAGGAGTCAACTATTCTCACTCATAGGATTGTCAACGAGTCTAAGTT
>CAIGRP010044526.1:0-22448 GCA_903798385.1 Fraxinus cuspidata
AAAAAAAAAAAAAATATCCATCAAAAAATAATTAATTGGCTGCACATTATGTAGGGAAGAGGGGGGCACTGCAGCACCTTCATGCCCTGCAACTCCCACATGTCCTGCTCTAATATATACGTCTTAATGGACCGACTTCTTTCTCGTTTCTCGCACAGTTTCTTTCGATTGATGTGTGGACAAAGGATCAAAACCTCAAATTATAAACAGTCAAATGTGTAAACTGTGAGTGTTATATATCACATGTCCAATTAACTTCGGACATAAAACACTTGTGAGAGCTAGAATGTGAGTCCAACCCAATAAGGCGATGATGAAAAATGGCCTTCATCACAATTGCTATTGCCCAATAAATTAACTGAAGTAACCCAATGAAGCCCGGACCCAAAAGTTAGTCAAGTAAAATGCTAGTTTTTCTGAACCGTTGGATCATCTACTGCTCATCTCGATGTATTCCTCTTTAATGGTAATTGAAAAGCCAGAAATACCACGTGCGTTTTCTTCTGCTTTTCGAGAGTTCTCTAGACTCTTCTCATTCTGATTTGAGTTACTTTTTAATCTGGTTTTAAGAGTGGTTTTTCTTGGTGAAATTCGGTGAAAGAATATATTATTTTGAAGGTAACGGTGAGCTCTTCTGGTCCATAGAAGAAGCTGCACGGTTACTGTGATTGTGAGGATTCTTAGGTGAATTTGAATTTTTACTATGTTGGTACAGAAGGGAACAATATTCTGAGCCTTCGATCGGTGATATCTCGGTGTCCAGTGGTTTGGATATGAACTTTTGTAATAGGTTGAGTTGATTTGTAATATTTGTATTTTGATTTGTATAACAACACTTTTAACATATAATTGATACATTTCATTTATGACAGATTTATTATTTAATTGAATATTTTAATAAATTAAATAATATAATTCATAGATTCAAGTTTTGATAATTTGTTAATCAAAAGAAGTTGTGATTGTGGGGTATAAATTACATATGATTGAATTATAAATTATCTATGGCCATAAGTAATAACGATATACGAATATCACTATTACGAACAAACCATCACTGTGATATTTCTTATATGTAAAGTAAGTAGATGATCTCACAAATTAAAGTGTTGTGATATTTAGAGAACGCGTGAATGTTTTGTTATAAGACTAAACATTGGAGATCCATTGGAGAGATTCCACATGATAACTATCTAAGTGTCAGTACTTAACTTCTAACGTTCGGTAGTAAAATTGGTCTTTCAATTTGAGATCATCATAGTGCCTTATACGATGACAGTCATACTTTGGTGTTGAGTGTTGCTCTGCCAATGATCGCTAATACGTCATCATTCGGGTATATCAAGAATCATATGAAAATTGTGAATAATCAATAGAAGATTCACCACTCTTAAATAGTAAAAAACTATGATCTACATTTCATTCAATTATGTTAATAATGAAATCATTGACCAATGTATACTCATAAGTCGAAAATAGTTTTCGACTTACATTGCTTAATAGTAGGATGAAAGATGAACGATAATTGAGATTGACACATATCCATATCTCGTAATCGATCAGATCATATTGAGAAAGAATTATAGTTTCACGGTAAACGAACATGTTTGGTTCTATCATACCACGTGACATGTACTAACACATGTATGTATTGCTTGAAACTTTGTTAGATATCAATTTGAGACAACGGATGTAAATTTGTGAAAAATTGAAATGAATATTTTAATTTATCATTTTGATTAGATCAAAACAATAATTCATATCATTAGGCATCGTGATTAGGAACCCAATAAGCCACACACAAAAGAAAGAATGAGATTCACCAATTAATTATTTAACAAGTGTTGGATAATTGGATTGTTTGTTAATAGGCCCAATTAATTAATTGAATTAATTAATTCATGAACCAGATTTAATTAATTAAATATTGGACCGATTGAACTTTAAGAGACTGACCACACCCACTTAAACTTATTAATAAGCTATTAGGGTTTCAAAAACTATAGAACACGATTCATTATACTTGCTAGCACAAGAAAATAGAAACTCTAATTTTTTCATTCTTGTTTTCTGTGTAGATTTTTATTGAAAGCTGAACAATTAGACAGCTATGGATTGTATATCGTGATTGTTCATGTTCTAGACAAACAAATAAGTTTGCAGAATTCAATAAATGTATAATTTCTATCATGATTTCTAACTAAAATAAAATAGATTATTGATGAGAATTGAAATTGTTTTTATTTTTTGCTTCGTATGATTTAAGTAAATTTTCAACGAAAACAATTTTCAAAAGTTTTGGTTGGCTATGGAATGTATATGCAACTGGCCAGTTAAGTGATGAGCAAATGAAAGCTGTACGGCATTGGCATGGCTACATTTATGGCCACACAATACTAATGGAACTCGTAGCAGCTGAGGCAGGACCCACCCTGTACCAGGAACATGTGTTCCTAATCCATACAGCAAAATCTTTATAAAATAATAATCTTGAGATAAAAATATATATTAATCTTGAGGAATTATTAACATATATAACGATGGAATGGCTATGGTATTGAATAGGCGTGCCTGTCAAAGATGATCGTGATTTAAATGATAATTGTTTGACCAATGATTTCGTCAAAAGAAGTTTTTCAAGCATCGTTACATTAAAATATTACTTATCAAGAAATGAAAAAAATATAACAAATGTGATGTATGCATTGCAAAAAAAAAAAAACTAGGGAAGATATTGAATTCGGTTAGAGCAGAAAGAAAATCAAGCAGCTTTTGTAGCATTTTTTTTACAAATATTAAATTGAAAAAGTATAAGTTGTCTGAGTGAGTTCATTTTATTAATTTGTAATATAAAATTTTAAGTATTTAATCAACTATTTATATTTTGTTGGGCCATGATTAGTGTAGCCGTGACTTCTAAACTTGACTATTGATTACTAGTTGAGTGGATATCTACCAAATTTGGTGTAAATATGTTAACTGTAAGGAGAGAATCATAACTTAGATGCATTTGGAGAAAAGAAAAGTAATTTGGAGCTTAAGTGAAGTTGATTCAAAGCAACTGAAGATCATTCGAAGCAACTAAAGATCAATCGAATTGCATTTGATTAATATTAAACATTACTAGAGCTATCGGAGTAGATTCACAAGTTTCAAAAGCTAAATAAAATATTTGAAAAGTTAAGGACTAAATTTCAAACTTTCAAAACTATCAATTACTGATAATTATTGAAAGATGATGATAAAAATATAAAGATTTAAAGATGAAGGACATATAGTACAAATAAAAAAGGACTTAAGCTGAATTGAAGAGAAAATTCAAGGACCAAGTTGTATATGGGGAAAGAGGATCAAAATCACAAAATGGCAACAAGCGAAAGTATAACCCCATGTACATAGAAAAACACATATATCTTACAAATAAAAGAGCTCTAGAGGAAACAATTTAAAGAAAAATATATTCTTTAGAAGGTTGGTTAAAGCATTCGATACAAAACACGTATTCCAACGTAAATTTATATAATTTTGCTCGGGTTGAAGAAGAAGAAGATATTTAAGGAAATTGATCGATAACTATTAAAGAGATTCAAGATTCTTTTCCATCTTTCTTCCAAATCTTTAATTTCGATTAATGTTGTGTCGATCCAATTCTTGTAATTAAATAAAATATTCTAACTATAATTTAATGGTGAAACCTAAAAGGAAAGCAATGGAGAGGATGTAATATTTCTCTTCTTTACATTATTAGATTACTCAGTTTTCTCTCCTTTCCTCTTAAAATTCAATCATAAGAAAAACACATATGTTCGTAAACATACACAAAGTGTTTTCTTCGATAATTGTCAATTAAATGGTTTAAGTCCTTAAGAAATTATTTATCCTAGTAATTATGAGTAACACGTGTTCCAAATAGATTGAATCGTGCATAGCTTTAAATTTCGTGTTTTCGTGTCCTTATATTAATTTTCTCATTTTTCCCTCCTTTCCCCTTATTCATCATTCTTGTTTCTTACCTTATCTATGGAAGTTCGATACGATGGATTCTTTTCTTTGATAATTGTCAGTTGGATTATTTGGTTCTTTTGGACTTATTTACTTTTTAACAATTTTAAATGACTGTCTTCAAGGTTCATTATCCTGTACATTTGAACCTTTTATTATGGTAAGAGAGAAAAAAAAAAGAAATATACGACTTTCGATGAAGGATATTCTATTGTACAATCATGGATGATAATGTGGTTGGCAATGTATGCGTTGTCGCAAAAACAAGTTTTTCAAACTGTCCAATGACAGTTTGACACATGACACGTTGTCAACAAGATTGTCATCCATGATTATACATTAAGTGTTCGTTTGATTGCCAATAATTTTCATGGAAAAAAATATTTTTTTTTTACATAATTTCCCTACTTTTGTACAGTTTGATTGACAATTTTTTCAAATAAAACATTTTCTTACTTTTGATCACGTAACCATATTTTTCTTGAAAACTATGAAAATATTTTCTTTAGAGAAAAATGATTTTTATTTTTCAAGTAATTCACCTTCTCTTTCCATATAAATTTCATGTTGCAATCAAACGCACCAAAGAATGTTCGAGGAGTGGGTGGTAAATTCAGCAGTGGGACTGGGCAGTTAATGATGGACAATTGTCTACCTATCATTTGCTGAGCAATTACTGCATGCCGGTGCATTTACTTCTCTTTAATGTACCAGATTGCCAAATTTTTGACACAACTATGTATTTGCTTTATTAATGTAAACAATTTATAGAAAGAGCAAAAGAAAGGTAACAATAAGAAGAAATATATAGAAAAAATATAATTTCATTGAACTAATAAGTAAGATAGAAAATCGAAATAGGAGAAAGTTGATTATAAATTACTTTTATTTTTAAAATAAATGCTATTTTATTTTTCAAAATAAAAAATATATATATTTATATATTTTTAATAATAAGATAGGTTGAAAGTTATTTTTTAAACCAAACAATATATAATTTTACTTTCTTAGCCCTTGTTGAGCTCTTTTATTGAGAAAAAAATTGATTTTTGAATACTATTTTTTGAAAGATCTGTGTTTAAAAAGTAAAGAGAATTTTTTGATTTATGTGTAATATTATTTTATTAAGAAAGTGTGTAATTGATAAAAGAAGTGAGAAAAATGAATTTAAATTTAATGGGACCAAACATGGGCTTAGTCGGCCAATCTCGCACTTATTTAAGTCACCAACCCGAAGAAAACAAACAACTACCATCCTTATCTCTCTCACTTTTGAGACAAATAGCACGTAGTTGCCGCCACCTGCCTCCCTCTACCCCTCCCCCTCCGCCACCGGCACCTGCACCACCACCGCCAAATAGTTAAACCGTTAAGAGCTGACAAAATGAGAACCCCTTTTTTCTTCTCTTTCCTCATTCTCCTCGCACTAATTTCTTCAAACCATGCGAAAAATCACAACAATGCACCAAAAAAGGACCTCGTCCGTACATCATGTGCCCATGCTAGCTACCCCGCGATATGCCTCCGTACCCTCTCCTCCTACTCCGGCGTCACCACCACCTTGCGCGATCTCGCCAAGGCGGGGGTGAAAGTCACCCTCTCTCGATCGAAGGCAGCGTCAAAATTCTTGGCCCAGCTTAAGAGCCAAGGCAAGAGGGAGCGAGGTGCCGTACGCGACTGCTTAGAGCTAATGGGGAACTCACTGGACGAGCTGAGCGAAACCCTGTCGGAGCTGCAGAAACTCCGGAGCGGCGATTTCCGGTGGCACATGAGCAACGTCGAGACATGGGTTAGTGCTGCCTTGACTAACGAGAATACTTGCCTTGATGGGTTCAAAGAGGTTGAAGGACATATTAATAAGTCTGAGGTGAAAAGAAAGATTAGTAATGTTGCTAGGGTTACTAGCAATGCACTTTACCTTATCCATCTTCTCGACCAGTCCCATGGAAAAACAACTGATATCTCGACTCGACATTATTAAAGAAGAGACCTCACACTTCAGTACTCTTCTTGGATTCTTTTGCCTTGTCGATGGTTGTAGTACCTATTTATAAATAATTACTAATTATTGGTTCTTGAATCAGGATGTTTGTCCATAATCTTCCATGTATGCTTGTCTAATGGATTTAATAATTACTGCTTAATTAATTAAAGCAAGTACCGACATAGGCTAGATCAAGGTCATTGATTAATTCATGAAATGTCACTTCATAATTTTCGGTGGAAATTAAAATTAGATTTTTAGTAGATTTTGATATAAAAGTTGATGGAACGTGAGATTGAAAAGTTGTGTAACTAATGAAATGCGTGGTTAATATTGATTGTTTGACTTTGACTTATGTTAAAATTTGATTTTAATCAATATCAAATAGGGCTAAATTATCGATAACAGCAAGGCAATGGTTGTCACATCACATGATGACCCGCTATTTTGTTACTGAACCCACCCAAGTAGCAGGACAAGATTTTGTGAGCATATCGATTCAGCATTTAATCGGCTTGTCGTGTTCATGAATTAAGTAGGTTTAAGAAAAGTTGGGTTGAGCAAAATGTTTTGAGAGGCATTTGCAATACATGCCCAGAAGGTGATGCTATATATCAATTTTTGGTCAAAGTTGGGGTTACATCTCATAATTTTAAGGAAACTAATAATGAATTGGTACATGACAGTTTATCTATGTTTGTACACTATGATCTTATCTAAAATACCCACTGCCAACTCGAAAAATTGTCTATTTACTACTTCTCCCCATAACCTTTTTCATTTGCTATTTCTATTATATCATGTATGCGGTTCATTTTTTATTGATAGTTTGAAATAACTTTTTTAAATTTGTTGATTAAAATATTTCCAGAATTTTTTGTTGAATCCTTCATGTAGCATTTTTACTTACGAAGGAAAATAGGTTGGACAAAATTCAATTTTCAATTTTTTTGTCGAATGGCCAATAATCTTTGGGCAAATTAAAGAAGATCTTACCCGAGATTTATGACAATAATAGAGACACTCCCTTCCTTTTCAAAGACGTCCCTTTTAGCTTAATTTTTTTATTTTGACATTTTCTCCTTATGCTCTATTTATAATTTTTGTTTTCTTAATTTTAATTTAGACAACAAAAAAATGCTAAGGAATTGCTAGTACTATGTGTACTTGCAAACTTACATGTAGAGGTTGTTTCCTAAAAGAGCATGATAATGTGAGTATTATGATTATAATAAACTATAATACCTATATTTTATATAGCAGGATGACTTACTTAGATTGAATTTTTTTGTGAAGGGGATGTTCAAATGGTGATATAATTTGTTAAGATTTGGGGTTTCATTTTAAAAGATCAACCTTATTAAGATGGGTAATCTAAACATTTATAAATTGGTTTATATTTTTTGTCTTTATTCGATAAAATGCCCCCCAAGATGGTGGATCGCTTGAGCAAATCAATTTTAAAATGCGCGTGCTTATTTTTTTAGTTTTAATCGGATCGAATTACTCATTAGAGTTTGATGGGAGCTGATACCATTTTAAAATTTTGAATTTCATCTTAAAATGTCAATCTTATTAAGATAAGTGACAAATCTTAACATAATAGTCATGAACATCCATTGTAAGTGCAATGTGAGTGATGGACATGATAATTAATTTTGGGGGCTCAATCTCAAGATAGATAATGATTTTACCTCGTGTCCATGATATTATGTCCTTGTGTTGGAGCTATTGTTGAAGTGAATTTTTTTTTTTTTAGAATATTTGGTCGAAAATAAGTGTGAAGAAATTAAAGTGACAATCAAAAAAATCTATTTCATACATGCACTAAGTATGACCCTTTTGTTCTATTATACTCTTTCTTTTAAATGGACGTTGAAGATCGATCATATTGTATGATTATTATTGATGTTCTAAACTTACATAGGATATTTTCAAAGAATCCCTAGGGAATATTTTTTGTACAACCCTCCACGAAGTCTTACAACTTATTACCATTGATGATTTCTATATTGGTCTCCCATATTTTTCATATATTAATTTCTCCTTCAAGTCCCTTCGATTAGAGTCGAAAAAATGCCACGTCATGTCAAGGATTTAAGGCAGCGATGGAGAAGATGGCTCATATCCTAACTCTTATTTTTATTTTATTTTATATAAATAATAAGATGGTTTATACCGAAAGACATGTTTTACATGCAATACACATGTGTATTGTCACAAATTGTGCAAATTTTGGAATATTTGCATATTTTATAACATACATGCTCCATGTACTCACCAAGCCAAGGTCATGAACGATCAAGTAGGAATCGGTAATTACAGTAATCAATCAAGAGCATATACATGTGATGAAAATATAACATAGGATAACACACAAATCTTTTCAAAATATATTCACAAAAACCATAGACTAACACCAAGTTAATCAATCATATTTGTAAACACATATACAACAAATGCATAAATAACTCCATGAAGAGTTCTCACCACATTTATTCTATCACGTTCCGCGTTGCTCACACCATGAGAATACATGTCTCCTCTCATTACCCACCATACTCACTAGACTGAGTTAATCTTCTATCACTACATCACGTCTTCCAACCTAAGGTGGATAATGGGTTTCCACCTAACAGAAGTGGTATAAATGTCACTCTCACACTCCACCTGTACATGGTCTTAATAGATAAACGATTCCAAACATTTAATCATCTCTTTACTCGTGATCTAAATGTCACTCTCCACATCCACGTGCATATCACCAATGCACCCTCAAGCATCTATACTCCACGTTACCAAAAGACATACTGCATACTTACTGCTAATGCGTCTCAAATCCACTATAGCAAAATCAACACCTCCACACACCACAAGATTACTTCAACACCAATGCTAAAAAAGTGTCCACAAAGGTTTTATCTTACAAAGGGAAATGTGAATGTGACACTCAGAAAAAGAGTAACTACACTCACAAAAGAGGTTCACAAAGAGAAAGAAGATAACCCTTACATGATGGCCTCACATAATCTCGCAAACCACGCATGCTCACAAAGATAAAAAGAAAAAAACGGCAGCCCCTCTTTCTTCTCACTACCACTCTCTCACACCACTCAAAGAGCAAAATGAGTATGTCAAGATCTCAACCCACTATACATGCAAACAAATTATTGGATTCTAATTGCTTAACTCGTGACAACCATTTCTATAGTCGAGTAATTTTCGATTAACCAGCCGTTTTACGATTTTGACACCAATTTTTAAACGAACGATTTTTCGAGCATGACCAAACCATTTTTTGGTCTGATTATAGTACATTGATAATTCTACTTACACTACAATTTTTAATTATATTTAAGATTATCAATACTTTTCTCGGTCATACTTATGATCCTAACTTGTCGATCGAATTCTTATTTTCAACATTCTATTAATGAGCGCAAATCCTATTTAATTGTGATTCTAGTCAAAATATATCATTTTTATGCTTTGAAATGAGGAAAAATATTTTATTACACTTGTATTTATTTATTTTTAAAACAAGATTGATAATTAAATCGCTATACATCTTCCCGACGAATTTATGAACTTTTTAAATGTATATTTGAATTGTTCCGTGGAATAACTTGGTCAATCAAGTGTACTAGTACTTCTTCTTGGAGAAAATTAGTTATAAAATCACAATGTCATCCATACCAGTTAAAAAACTTGACAAGCCAATCGACTTCAACAAGCTCAGCGGGTCAGCCTATGTTTAGCTCATGTTTGTACACATTCAAACCACTTTTTACACATTCATTTCGTTAGACCCGCAAGTAGTAACCACCTACCACCACTAATTTTAATCTACTTATAAACAAAATCATTTATAAACATTTCCCAAACATTATTTAATTTTGCTAGGTCAAACACTTTCTTCAAATTTCACCTACAAATGATATTGATAACAGTCATAGAAAAGGTTAGCCATTTCCTCAACTAACCGATTCATAGGTCTTTTTCGCGATCAAGCAACAATACCAAACACACTTTCAATCAGGTCTTACTCATTTGAAAATCGACCCCTTTAATAATGGCCACACAAAATATTGCATATGCATCAGCCTCGACCATTGGACCCCGCCAAAATTTCAAAAATCTAGTCTATAAAAAATTGATTTGATGAGTCATACTCGAAGCATAAGGGAATTTTGCAACCTGATTAATATTTTTATTAACATCGGTGATCAGTCCTCTGAAGTTAGATTAGAAGCTCAAGAATCGTACATATACTAGCACAACTTCAGTTGAACATCACATAATATTTTCTACAAACAAAAAATTCTTAAGACACCATCAGACTGCACAAGAGACCTTGAATATAATATCAACAAAAATATGAAAAAGGTATCCTTAAAAGATACAAAAGTTCAGTTCATAAGAATGGATGACTGCACAAGTACACAATGGTGCAAACGTTTCAGTGAAACTGGGATTGAGATTGAGATAAAGTTGAAACTATTGACCTAAAGACTAATCAGATGCACAACTTTTCGGCTCACTTTTGACAAAAATTACAGATATACCATCTCAGAACGATGAACACAATACTAACTGCCTTGGTTATAGTCATTGTATTAACAGCCTCTTCCCTCTATTTTGATAGCCATTAAAGACTTACAAATCAATATGAATACCAGTACATACCTTTGGCATCATCATTTGCCAACTCGAGCTTGCCATAAAGATCTACTTATATGGAGCAAATAAGATTGAGGAATTGTGGCCACCAAATCCAAATGAATTGGATAATGCCACCTTGACGTCCAGTCTTTCTTTCTTTGATCCCACCAGCACACGTGTGTCCTGAATTAATGTGCGAATCATCAGTAAATGTCATATAGTTGGCTCAATTTTACAACATAAACCTACACTAGCCAAGCCAAGAAACCAGTAACTCTGCAAAATGAATCATATCAACGAGTACAGTTGCAATTTTGTGTCACTCCGATTGGAAGTAAAAAATGCATCCAAATATGAAGACTGATTTGACAATCCAAATCATTCATGTTTGCTTCCTTTTAGCCCTACCAATGCTCCTGATCTATACATTATATATGCTAATAGGAATGTTCTACCACTTAAGCCATGTTAAATTAGTGGCTGAAAAAAAAACATATTTCTTTCTTCCCAAGTGAATTATTGGCAAAAACATTGAACACACTGTAACAACATTATTCCCTGTGCATGAAATTATTGAGAAGGAATGAAACAAAATATCATACCACACCATCATCTGGAGTTTCAAGATTGATATTTGGATGAACCCAGCCTGTCCTTATCGCCTACAAGGAGACAAAGTTCAGTAAAATAGTCAACCACGAAGCCAAATCTACGTCATAGGGAATATCCCCTTAACAACACATACAAGATAAGTGCCCTAAGTAATTTAGAACCATAAACAACGGTTTGTAACAATCAAACACATGCAATGTCCAACAGGGATCCGTGCAAATTATGACCTTGGCTCATTTTGATCTAATAATTTCACTGGATAAAGAAATGGTACAATAAAAATAGCTGTATTCATTTGACTCCCGCTTACTAGAACCACATTACATTATATAAACAGGACATTTGAAGGAACAGAACCAGAATAAGATCTTAAATTCAGAGGGACATTTGAAGGAACAGATTGGCAGAATGGCAACTACAATAACAAGGCTTCAGCTTGTCCAATATACTGATTCAAAAGTTTATCACTTCCTAGAAGACACAAAAAGAACATATGTTTTCTGGAAATGGAAGATTGGAGCTAATTACCATTTACCAATCCCTCGAATACATGGCTGATTCTTCACCATAACTGGAACGACCTTCATGAGGCTGGTTATGGTCTCACGGAAACTCTCACTTATACAAGCAAGTAAGGAGCATAAAGGAGAGAGTAGTTGGGACGATGGATAAAACAACAACTTTTGTGCTTAACTAATCCCTAGTTTATCCGAGATCAATTTTTCCCTTCAACTCTCCATAAACCCAAAAGCTCCAACATGGGCATCCCCAACATTTTTCACCCATCAGAGTTTGTACAGGCTATTGAGAGGTTCTCTTAATTTAGATTGAAGATTTTTTGTTTCTATTTTCTGAATTTCTTTAGTTTCATGGGAACAAGGTGTGCACAAGAACTCAAGCCTAAAATTAACCACAGTTAAGGCCAACAATAAAACTTCAGCAACTTTTCCATAAATGTGCACCAGCAATTTGAACTTACCAGTCTCAGAAGCTGCGAATAATTTTTTCATAGAAAAATGAAACATTTTACAGGTTGCAGACAAATTTTCTTTGGGGACAACTTTCATGATGCAACACAATATGCAAATACATCTAGTACTGTGAAGACAGAGCCTCAAGAAGATTTTTATGCAAATGCCTGATTCAAAGATGTACAGTGATTTTCTAGTGACTTCTACAAACTAAATAAGCATGCCAAGAACCTGCACAGTTGCAACAGCCTCCACAGCACCAGCTGCTCCAAGCAGGTGACCAATCATAGATTTCGTGGAGTTTACTCGTAACTGCAAACACATAGAACAACTCATAAGTTTCATTAACCTAACAAGAGAAAGTATAACTACTATGCAGAAATGAAAAGAACTTGTCATTAATTGGAAACCTCTTGATTCTGCCCAAAACAATGGACAAGAGCTTGATACTCCTTGAGATCACCAGCTGGGGTGGATGTCGCATGTGCATTTATATAGTTTATATCTTCTTTGCGTACTCCTGATTGAGCTAGAGCCTTCTCTATGCAGAGAATGACACCAGTTCCTGCTTACAGGAGTGCTCAGAGAGTTAAAAGTACATCTCGGTAAATTGCAATAAACAACATCATGCATTTTCTTTGGATCATGGATATAAAGTATGAGGACTGAACTTGGTCGAAATAATTGGATAGTCAGAAGATCAACACTATTAGAATAATTACAGTGCAAACCAGTGCAACGACAATATGCTTCGCCACTTATGGGCATGAACAGAATGAGAATTAGGCTGTTAGAGAAAAACATATCATAAATCTTATTTTCCAACTAATTTATTTGTTTCTCTTGATAGATGAATAGCAAAATACTGAAATCAAAGATTTTCAGTATACCGTGAAAAATCAATATCAAACTCTTGAAAATGAAATGGGGTTACCATAATTCTATTCTAAGAGTTTTTACTAGATAATGAAATGATATATCACTCCACTGGCATTGATACAACTCAACACGACAAGACTGTATAGGAAAAGATAGGCATTTAATGTAAGTCGCTAGAGAAATTATGTTAACCGATCGCTCTCAAACATTTTTGGGAGAAGCCATTTTCGCAGCTTTATACTTTTTTTCTTTCAGCAAAACCCCTGTAAAAGGAAATCCCAGCAACGATCCTGACTCAAAACTCGTAAATCAACCAATTCTACCATGTCAAATTGTCAAAAATCTTTGACATACTGAGAGAAACTCCTAAGGATTGCTTGCCAATTCTTTATACTTTTAGACCATGTGGGGCATAAGGCTTTGTAGAGGTAAAATAAGTTGTTGCCAGTCATGACAATAACAAGTATATTTAAGTGATCATTAATTTAGTCACAGAGGAAGAGTAAACTTATGTATAACTAGGGAAAGAACACTCGTATTTGAATATTGAATATCATTACTGCTAGCCTGTGCACTCCAGCAAGATATTGACAATCAGAAATACTTACATTTATATACATGATAGAAAAGTTCAATGCAGACTTGAGAATTCAATCCTCCTATCCTTATCTTTAAATTAAATATTAGACTGTCATATTTGCAAACTAAGAATGTCAATTTATCTTAACTTTGAAGATGAATTAATAGGCCATAAGAAAACGGGGATATTACCTTCTGGATGAGGCTCTGTCATGTGATAAGCATCACAAGTGAAACTTCCACCAAGAAACTCAGCATATATATTTGCACCTCTTTTCTGCTTATCCAGAAATTGAATGGAAAAGACATTTGGAGGATAAATTAGCCTACGACAAGTTCATATCAAAACAAAAGAGAAAAGCACTCTGTATATATTGGATTGTAGAATACCTTGGCATGTTCAAGTTCTTCCAGAAGCAATACTCCAGCCCCTTCTCCCATAACAAATCCATCACGGTCCTGTCAAAGGTCAATAAGTCAATTATAGGGGAAGTTGCTACTCTAAAACCAAGAATGTATTCCAGGGCTTCAGCTAGCTATTACATTGTCAAAAGTCTATCACTGTGGGTTTTCAGTTCTATTGTTCTCACTATTAGACTATTTAGTTATATAAGCAAATTAGACTGTCTTATTACTGTAGTTAAACATCAAATAATAGTTGACAAATATGAAATCAAAACTTCCCGATCATAGATCGCACATGAAAACCACTCATCAAAACCCTATTTAGGAAGATAGAAACTGCACATTATGGATATTCAAGATCCATTCAGTCGATTAAAGATCGTGTAGAAAGCACAAACATGTTTATCCTTTTGAAATCAGACTGAAAATATCATTTTCAAAATTAGAACCGGTGGAACACATTTTATGATCCTAGAAATTATGAGAGGCAAGATAGAGATTATTACACTATCCCAGGGACGTGAAGCTTTAGTAGGATCGCAGTTTCTCAGCGAAAGTGCTCTGCAAGCCACAAAGCCTCCCAATCCTGATCCAAAATTCATTACTCGGAAAATGAAAATTTCAGGTTTATTAAATGATATAAATCTAGAGCAAGGCATATACCAATTGGTATGATTGCTGCATCTGAGCCACCACAGAGCATCATGTCCTGGAAAATCTCATAAGTCTCAGGAAACATGACAGTCAACAGTAAGATGTTTATTTTTGGGCACTTGTAAGTTGATTCTTCAAATATGAAACAAATTAGAAATGGTACAGTGAGCTCCTCCAATGAAAAAGAACGAAACTTACGGCTTCACCTCTACTTATGTGGTTAGCAGCATTCAGTATACAGAAGTTGCTTGTTGCACAAGCAGTCGAAATTGAGTAGTTTGGGCCCATCCATCCCTGTAGAATAGTATTAATTAAGTCTCAGAAGGATGTCAATGGGTTAATGATTGCTCAAGTTGCAATGATTAAAAAGGGAATTTCTTTAACCAGATCTATGGCAAGCATGGCAGAGCCCATATTCGTAGTTGCAAAAGGTACACAAAATGGATTCATCTTCCTATATGAGATACGCAGAGCTTCAATTGCATCATTGAAAACCTGTTCAAACAACAAAGCAACTCAGAAGCGGTTAAAAAGAAGACAAGTTAATTAGACAATTAAAAGAATCTCTCCACAAAATCATTAGAAAGACGCATTATAAAGAATAAGATCTTTTAAAGTATTAATTGCAACATTAATTTTGATTTAAAAGGATTATGTGCAACCCAAGTGAGAATATTCATTTCCCTCTCCCAAATTCCAAGTATGTAGGCTCTTGGATGAGGATACTAAAACCTGCTAACACACTTCCAAAAAGCCATAAGGAGATTTGATCTCGTGCATGATTAAAAAACAATGGTTTTATTATCAATCACAAGATATAACTAATTTGCAAAGGTTCTAATGTATAATTCAAAAGGAAGAGATGCCCATGCAACTTCTGCACATATATTACTATACACACAACATGAGAACCAACTAGCATCAGGTATTACAAATTATTACATTTCCAGCTGCAATTACGCAAGTTATATCAACAGTGGAAGCTTTATTCAGATAAATGTCTATTCAATTACAATATTCCTTCCCTTTTTCTTTTTAGTGTGTCAAGTAATTATAATCTGCATTTATTCCACTTTATTATTTGTGTGTGAATAATTTCCTTTTTAATTTTTGTTTTGTGCTAGGCATCATAATCTCTAAAAGAATTCGAACTTACCTTCATCCCGCCCAAAGCTGAGCCGATCAAAACTCCGCATCTAGCTTTATTTAATCCATCCATCACATCCTCTGTAATTCCTCCATCAGCCAAAGCCTTCTTGCCTGCTGTGAGCATGTAAAGCATGAACTTATCCATTCTTTTAGAAAGTTTGGGTGCAACCCAACCATCCGTCGAGAAGGACTTGATCTCTCCAGCAATTCTCTGTGGAAAGAAAAACCTTAGAGTAAACATTGAAATCTGTTGCCTCTAAAAGACTAAAGTGATATCACAAGATAATCATACTGTTGGAAACTGGGAACAATCGAAGGCCTCTATCTCACTAATGCCGCTAACACCTTCAAGTAGGTTGCTGTAAAATACATGAGGATCATGACCAAGTGGCGTCTCCAAGCCCATACCCGTTACAACCACTCGCCTTTGTTTGGTTGGAGGTTTCTTCTCGGGTGCTACTTCCATGGATGGTTGCATAGGTATGGCCACTGTTTCTCCTATAACTTATGTGAGAGCCAATGAGTTTAAAACGCAACTGAATGACCCGATAACAAGAAACCAAACTATTAGGTGGTAAAAATTCATAAAAATGGATAAATTCCAATTTAACATCAGTTACAAGTTAAGAAATACAAGGCCCTGAAGGTAAGGTATCCATATGACCAAGCAATTCTCTTAAATTAAAATTGGCATTGGTAAGTCACAACATGGTGAACTACACATAGATCCAACGGTGTCACTTTGTAGGAAACACAGATTGTTGGAAAAGGCAAGGACTGTGGACAACTACCATGGTGGTGGACAAACCTAAAAGAACCCCTCACCCACCCTGAAAAACATAAGACAACACAGGTAACTGCAAATTAATTTCTCAGACACAAATGTGCAATCACATGCTCAAATCCATGTCTTATCAAATAAAAAGGGAACTTGTATGAAGATCAAGAGACTAATTTACCAGAATCACTCTCCAATCCATCAGGTTGATTGGCAATTGGTGTTTAATTTTGAAGAAGGGGGTGTTGTATTTGACTTTGACGATGGTGTATGAGCCATTTCTTATAGAAAAGCAAAATCAGAACCCGGATAAACTTTCCGCTGGTTTTCTTCTCTAATATGACAGATTAGTCGAAGAATTGACTAAACTATTATAGGGTAAAAACCTGTTCTTGATAATTAAATTTCTCTAAGAATTCAAGTAAATGACATTTCAGACTCCATGCCTACACAATGAACAGTCATACATCACTCTAGCATTGAGTAACCATCCAACGACAAATAAAGGAGCCCTGTTTCTTGAAAATGTTTGAATCCCAGAACTAAAAATATAACCTAGGCACACATTGGATTAGAAAATAAAACTCAAGAATACAGTATAAAATTCTATATAATCAAACCATCATGAGCAAAATTAAATATAACTAATTAACCTACAATTGACTCTTACACAAATTTTCAAACTAAATTAAGAACAAGAGCATGATGCCATACAGTGGCCACAGAATACTAGGAACCCAAACAAAATCCCAAACAGTCGATAAACAAAAACTCAAACTATATATGCATTAAATCAAAAAATACCAGAACGGACAACAGCAGGTTGATTGAGTTTTCTGCGTCTACGATGCAGGGGAACATTTTTCGATCTGAAGCCGAAGAAAAAATCGGTTGTGGAAAAGTTACGACTAGAAGATTTATAGAACTGGTCGCATGGCTCAAAAGCCAAGCAAGAATTCACAAGATTACTAATGCCAGAGAACTCCGACGCAAATTTAACCAGATCCCTCTTCCTCCGGCGCGAAGCCCATTTGCCCAACCTCGAGGACATCGATGAAGTCGAAAAAAATGGGTTGCCCATGGAAGAGTCATTTTGACAAGCGACTGACATGCATGCCGCCATTAGCCACGAGCACACCACTGATGACGCCCCCATCCCAAATCCTCAACGCCACAAAATTAGTATTCTATATCTACGAATATATGTGTATATGTCAGTGTGTTTGTTGATAGGATTCGAAATGAGAACGGTGAAATTAACGAGAGGAGAGGACCATTTTGATGGATTAAATGAATCTGTGAATTCTGAAGCTACAAAAGAAAATAGTCAGAGAGAGAGCACAAGTCATGTCATCTTTTTGGAATTTGCACGAATTTGAGAGGCCACGTTTTTTCCTTTTTATTTTTCACGAGTCAGGTCATCTTTCTCATTTGAGGCTTATATTTACTTGTAAGAGTTCGTCATCCATTCGTTATTTTGAAATATTTTACAAGTACTGTGATAGTAATATTTGATCATTCATTTACTATTTTGACCTAACTATGAGAAAAATATAAGCCCTTGAAAATAAATGTTAATTATTATATATGCACGTAAATGGTGAAATGCATACTTGAACATGGGTATTAAAATTATAGTTAAATACATAAATGAAGATAAATGACAAATACGATAAATAAATTATCGTGAATATTAATTAATTTAGAATTAATACAAATGAATATGTGTGTGTGTGATTAAATCATTTATACTAAATAAATAAAATTTAATTTTCAATTAAGTGAAACTTGATGCTAATTAGAATACATGGATGTGAATAACGAATTTCATTCTTGAATGTGAAATTTTAATTAATATGAAATAAATTAACGTAAATATTAATTAATCGAGAATCAATAACATGAACATGGACGTGAATGTTAATGTTAATGTAAAATTTTAATTAGTATTAATTAAATGAATGAGAATGTTAATTAATTGAGAGTTAATAGTAGGAACATGAACGTGAATGTCAATGTGAAATTCTAATTAATACCAATAAAATGAACGTGAATGTTAATTAATTGATTGATAATTAATTACAATGAATACATGCATGAATAAGGATTTTGTAGTATTTTTTATAGTTTGTAAATTAAATAGTTATTGAAAAATGAAAAATCGAAATTATTGAAATAACTGAATTGTAGTAGGGTTATAATCGTCCAAAAAATTATTCTCACTTGATATGATATTTAATATATTATAGATTTACGTTCAATCTGATGCAAGCATCTATGACCAGACATAGTTGCCTATAATACATTTTTTACACGGACAGAGAGAATTGCAAAGAGGTCCTTAACCTTATTTCCAATCTTCAAATCTTAATGTACCTTTCTTTGATTGAACTAAGTTCTATAATGATATTGCCACTTACCAAACCAGTTGGTGTGGCAAGGATTGTCGCTATGCTTAGTTCCTTGACAACTCACAATCGTAATCTTTCCACCCTCAATCAAACTTGGTAAATTTTTCTTCTAATTATAAAATAACCCACTATACATGTACATATTCATTATGATTTCTCAACTTTTAAACGTCTAATTATATCATTTATGTTTTCTTTCAAAAGCTATTATAGAGTGTAGTTGGTATTCAAAAATTTCAATAGCGTTTTCTAGTGTCGGTCATTGCAATTTACTACTTTTCATAAATGAGTATAGACATTATATTCAATGCATTCGAATTTTCCGTAAGCTTTCGTTATTGTTTTCATCTTGATACTCGCAATTGTTGTAATTGCAATCAGATCTGAGATTAAGTGAAATATATTCGGCGTGGAGACTACTATCCCTTTGGTGCCTTCAAAAGGAGCCTCGCGTCATGCCATCTTTGAGGAAGTCGGAGAGTCAATAACTTTATTAATTTACGTACATAGAATATAAAATGTGCATATAGAGTACATAAGTGAGGCAGCTCATTCCTCATGTTTGCAACTTTACATCATTTAAATGATTTCCGAGAGTGAGGACCTTGACTATCACAATTGTTAAATGGCTAAGATAGCCTACAAAGGCTAGGACCTCTACTACAATTTTCCATACAATAGATGTATCTATGCTTATGTATTAACGCAATTATAATTAAAACGATTATAGAGTTTTACTATTAATGAAAGAAAGACAAAGGCATTCTTGAAAAAATATTATTAGAATAAAATGATGGGTAATTATCAATGTTTGAAAGTCGGACCGAACATCGATCAAGAAAAGGTTAAGAGTCAAAGAGTTGAATCGAAGTTGAACATATAGACAAAAATAATTAAAAATATACCTACTTTGGGAAAAATTAAATCCAAACCAAGGCCATTACCAAATATACTATTTATAATTTATTATCATGATTAAATTAAGTATTATTTACTTAATTAATAATTTAGTACAAGACAAAACCGTGGGTACCAGAATGGAACCAATTGTTTATATAATTTTTTATTTACAATTTATGTTGGGTAAAAAAATAGTTAAATACAAAACTTGAAAACCCTAATTTGTACGGTAATTTGTCTAAAATTCTAGATTTTAATCCTAAAAATAAAAACTAGCTACAACTTTTTTGCCTCTTTTCACCCTTCATATGTTGTATTTCAGAGGTTAATAGATGTTAATTTTTGCAATTTGGGCTTTTTATAAATAAAAAATTTGAAGTTAGGTTGTGAGATAAGTTGATGAATTAAAACGTTCATTGTTTACAAGTTTAAGTGATTTTTTAATTTATTTTATAACACGTGACAATTGAACTTAATATATCCATAGCTTAAATTGTGGTATACATTTTTTGTTATATTGAATTCGTGGTTCTCTTTTAAAATATCTTTTTTCTTTTTTATTCAAACAGAGAGTTCAATATATGGACTGTAATTTTTTGATACTATATAGTTATGTATCTAATTAGTATTTTTATGTTCATTCATTTTAAGAGTAGAATAATTTAAGCACTGGCCATAATTAAATTATAGGCTCTAGCATACTTCACTTATGGATCAAACAAAATTTATTAAAAAAATAATTTATCAAAATGAATTTAATTTTTGATATTTTAATTATCTCCTATTTTCGTGGGTTTTAGTCTTCACTATTTTGCATCTTGAAGATTTTTTAGTTGAATTTTTTCTCTTGCATAAATATTATTGAGTAATAATGTGTTAGGTATACATATTTAAATGACATATGCGAAAATATTTATTAAATGTATATAAAAAATGTTATGGATATAATCGAACATTAACTAGAACAGACGATTTTGAGTTTTGGTTTGGTTCCAATGATTACAAGGATCTGAATGATTTCATTTACAAAATAGTTAAAGTATAATGGGTGGTTCTGGATCTTAATATATCCTGACCAGCCCACCCCGACACGCAAGCCTATCGCAAGATATGAAAGAGAACAGCAAAAATTAGTTCATAAATAAAAAAAATTAGAAAAATAAAACGAGGGGAAATAAAGCTACATTAATCTTAGTTTCATCCACATGAAAGATGATGTGAAAAGGTTAAGGATCATTTCTAGATCTAAAAAGAAATTGAAAAATCACCGAAATTTATATTTTTTTTTTCTAAAACTGGATCCTAATCGGTCAACCCGCGAAAACCGTGTCCAGGTCGACCAATTTTCAGTTAACAACCTATTTAATGATTTTGGCACCAATTTTAAAGAACTTTTTTTTGAGCACAAGTGAACTGGTTTTTCAGTCTGATTTTCAGAACATTGTTAATTATATTTACACTACAGGTTTTATTGGTTACACCATATTTTAATCATACTTAAGATTCTCAATCTTTTCTCGTTGTAACACTTGTATTCTTAACCTTTTTTTGTTGATTTTTTATTTTCAACATTCTATTAATTAGCATTTTCTGTCTGCAATGATGATTTCTTTCAAGATATACAGTTTGCATGCTTTGAGATGAAAAAAATATTTTGTCTTACTTTTACATTTATATTTTCAAAATAAGATTTAAATTAAGACATTCTACGTCCACTCAACGAACCTTTTAGACGGAAATCATTATTAGAATGAGATGTTATAATTAATAAAAGATTGAAAATAAGAATTCATCGAAAAAATTTAAAGATATAAGTGCTAAAATGAACAAAGAAGGATGATCTTAAATATAATTGAAATGTGGTGCAATTAAAAAAAAAAATATTATTCTGGATGAGTCTTTACAACATGAATTGACAGAATTAACCTTGATCCTACTTTGTCCATTTTTCGCCTCTCTCAGGAAATCCCTTCTCTATTCTCTAGAAATTGTTTTAGGGTTCTTTTAGGTAGGAAACTATGCATGATTTCATCATGTGAACGACCACACAAGTGCGACTCTTTTTTGTCTTTTTCCTTCATGACGCATGAGACTTGGCATATATTTGGCTTTGGCTTATGAACGGTTCACATAGCCGGACCTCAGGAGAGATCTAAGAGGCAATCGTTTCAGGCCTAACTCTTTAGGGGGTCAAAAAAATTCTTGTGCTTCCTTCTTTATTTTAAAAACTCATTGTCGTTTACTCGTTTCCCTTGTTCGATTGCCCCAAATAATGGGGTTTCTTCAATAATGATATTGTAAATTACAGAATTAGTGTATGGATTAGGAATACTAATTCCTTTGTGAAAAACCCCCATCGATATATATTTATGCATCATTACACACATCTTTGTTGACCTGATCGTTTATTAGCCCTAGTTTTTTTTTTTTTTAATTACATTGACTGATAGATTTTATATATT